>JZKD02S1673570.1:537021-575473 GCA_000966675.3 Picea glauca | reverse complement strand
TGGTGTAGAAGTTCCCTTTTTTGGTGGCATGTTGGCCAAGTATCACTTTAAACCTTGATTTTGAGGTGGTTCTGCTAGACAATATTCCTTTTATTGTATCTCCAAAATTTCATCCTTTATAATTATGAAATTTTTTTTTTTGCAGGTCTCTGATATTTCTTCTCTTCAATGCCATAGGTCTGATAAAAATTGGATGTGCCAAGTGGAATTTACAGTAAATTCCCTGCAACTTTCTGATTTTTGGCCTTTCTAGGAGATATCACTTGTATAGCATGCCCCGCACAAAAAAATTGATATACAATTCTGAAACTCGTACCAGAACTACTACGGACTCTTCATTATCCAATGCAACTACTCTCACTCAATTTGGATACTCTATGAATAATTTATGATTGCTTTACTCGGAACACCTTCTTCAGACTAGTCAATAGGACTAGTCAGATACCCTATCTTCCACAGGGTGTATCTACAAATTTAAGATGACCCAGAATCTGAAATTTCTACCACATATACCTTACTAATATATGAGAATATCCTCTGGCGTTCAGGGTCTGAAACATTACAAAAAAAAATTTATAGCGAAAATTCACAATGACTCAATTCAGGATGATTCCAGAACCCTATATTACAAAGGTTGTATCTTCAAAATTTTAACCCAATGTACCTGGATCTGTCTACTAAATATCCTCCAAGCCATTCCTTTTGAATCATTGTAGAAAACAAGTTATAGAGAAAATTCCATGGTGTCTCAGATGTAGCAGCAAAACCCCAAGACCTTGAGCTCTGATACCATATGTTAAGAACCAAATATCAATATAGCATAGAAAAACCTCAGAATACGTACTCAACGCCTTAAAAAATAGATAATTTCAGATAATAATCCTATTCGAGGGGGCAACCTCCTTTTACCCCACATAAACTTTCAAGTACCAGATGATTCCAAATGAAAATGTCTCTTTGGTATATATAGGAGACTAGGAGGTATAATTACAACTAATGGAATAAATCTGACATAAATAAAATAACATTACTAATGAAATATGCCCCAATTAAGGGGTAATGAGCCAATGTTAGGGCTTAACAATCAATAGAAGCTCCCCAAAGTTGGGAAATTGTTCCAAGTTGGCAACTCACTATTGTGGGTCGTTTCAAATCCTAGAGAGGATCGGTTCAATAGCTTATATGATTGCATTGCCTACATCTATGTCTATTCATAATGTATTCCATGTATATTTGCTCAAGAAATATATACCTGATGCTAATCATTTTATTGATTGGAATGTGATTTAGGTGGAGCAAGAAGGTGCTTTCCACATTCATTCGATATGCATTATAGACCGGAAAATCAAACAGCTCTAGAATTGAGCCAGAGGGATTGTAAAGGTCCAATAGAATTGGTACAGTATTGAGGACACTACTTGGGAGAATGAGGATGCAATGCGGGCAGAATACCCACATCTTTTTGAGGATTTTTGAAAATTTTGTTGTATGTCTTTACATAATGCACTGAGTACAGTTCATAAATAAGGAGAGGGGATTATAATATCCCTAGGCCAAACCCAATTGTAAATGTAAATACAAATGTACTTAAGTTGGTGAGTTTTTTGATATCATTTTGTACATACCTTTCATGGCATAGTGTGCGCATGTATTGCGTAGTAAAATGACGAAGTGTGCACATTGCAGGATACTGCGTGCAACAAATTAAGTGCGTATGATTGTGAGGCCATGGAGCCTTTGTGTATATGAGGTGTTTTACATACTGGTGAGGCAATTATTATAAGCTAGGATTCTTATGTTTTTATTAGGCCCGAGATCCTAGATTTTAAAGGCCAGTGCACCTATTTTTGTATATGCCTCATAATTAATATAAAATGCATCGTTGCATGTAGACCGACCATGATAGAAGAGTATGGGGGCCTAAAATCCAGTAGTTGAGGAAAAGAGGGCAAGGGATAAAATTTAAGGAAAAGGGATAAGCTATGGATATTAAGACAAAAAGGAATATTATATTAATATTTCTTAAAATATAAAGTATGGATAATTATTTTATCCTAAGTTGCAAAGTTGGGGATAAGTGGGCCAGAGTAGCTCCCAACATGACAAGTGTCAATTTGGGAACATGCATACATATTGTTGGTACTTAGTTCATTTTCCATCATTCTTCCCATCATTCCTTCCATCATTCAGTCATCTAGTCAATCATCCATGATCATTCACACACCCATTGAGTTATCCTTCATACGTTCATATATGTACCTGAACTTGTATCCATAGCCATATATTTTTGTGTAGATGGTTAGCTTAGGTGCTGGATTGAAGAAGCAGGTTGTCAGGCCTATGGGACACTGAAGAGGTGGGTTCTCAAGCCCATGAGAAATTTCTCTCTAGGTGAAAGAATTGTTGGGAAACGACCTCCTAAAGGTGCTAAACTACAACTATAGGGCTCTGAGACTTCCTATCCAGCTTGTCACTGAAGCCTTGGAAGGGAAGTCGAGCAGCCGAGGGAATGTTGAGAAGAGAAGGGGAACACTTCCTATGGTGGGACAAGCATGTGGGGAATGAGGGACTGTAGACTATTAGTTGATTTGGCATCTTTGACATAGACTTTCCTGTTTTCTATGAGCCTTTAGCTTGGTTAAGAATCCCTTTACTCGGGTGGAGTTTAGTCCCAACTCGGGGGTGACCCATTGTTGAGAGTGATGAGCAGTGTGGTCTAAGGCTAGGAGGTTCGTGAAAGGTCTGCATGTAGTTGGTGACATTATTACCAATATAAGTGTCCACTATGTGATAAATTTACATTTTGCATTGTTATTTACGTGTGTATTTTTATGGGTTCATCCTGTGCAGAGTTTATAACTGTATTTATATTTATGGGTATTGCTTATATATGTTGCATGTATATGTTTACTATTATTTCAATATGAATCTGTGCATTTATAGATGTATTTCTCTGTTTATATTTTTTATATATGTTTCCACAAGAGATCTATGTGTATATATATTTTAATTTCATGCAATGCGAAAATTTTATGTGGCATAGCTCAGTTGGGTGTTGGGTATGTTATAGTATGTTCTACAGAGAGAATGAAAGTTTTCTCTCATGTATCATGGTTCAACATGGGTGGTCGGGGATGTTACACTTCCGATGGTGTCAGGGTCGAATATTTTTGCATCTTCCACCGGTATGAGGAACTTTGTTGGCCATTCTTGGGTGATCTCCTCCATGTCTTCGTCAGCCATTTTATAATAGGAATATAGTTCCTACTTACTTTCATTCTTGCACACAGTGATGTACATAAAGTTCTGATTTGGGTAGAACTTCGCTAATGGTCTGTACTGGTGCAGTGTATTCGGGGTCATTCGTGGAAAGGCCTCAATGGCGTGCTTCACCTACTGGTAATAAGCATGGAAGACAATGTTCGAATTCCACTACTTCGACACGCCATTTGTATACCACAATCTGGAGAAACTTGCGGCCAACAGATCTGATGTTTCAACTTTTGGAAATGTCCCTTCTTTTGACATATGCCAAGAGACAAAGGTGATCAATACCACTAACCAACTAAAGTATAATATGTAGCCTTGATCCTATGCTTCACGACAGTCCTTTTCCAGCTCATTGATGAGGTAAATCTCCCAATTCATTTGCAGTCCTTCTACACACTTCCTTGAGAGGTCTACTACAAATACTATTACTTGCGTGGGACGGTTCTTTCTGATGATTTTTCTATCTATAAGATGACAATCTAGGTGCACTTTGCCATCATGAATAGAGGCGACCTTATAGCCTCTCTTTCCCTTTTCTACATCGCCATAGACTTCCTTTATGCGATGTTCTAGGGAGCGATCTGAAGCCTTCCCTGGGTATAACTGCTGAGGGTCTGGTCGCTGCATGCTCAGTCCTGTGATGAGGTGGATCAACACCAAATTCACAGTGACACTCCTCTTGAGCCATATATATCCTCCATGATAGCATGATAGGAGGATTTTAACATAAGATTTAACCTCCTGGTGTCGGCCAAAGTGAGGGATCTTCATTACATTCAGTATCATTGAATGGGCGATCTCATTTATCCATGGTTGGGAGACTATGCACGACTTCTTCCCAATCATCTTTATCAAACACCTATGTGGCGTGAGCAACGCGTAGTTATTCTAGTCTCCGAGGTTGAAGTCGTTGTTCTTCAGGGCTAATATGTGTCCTAACTGTGGTCCAAATACGCGTATCCCCTTCGAGAGGTACATAGTGATCAATGTATATTCAAAGTCGCATGGGATACTGTCGCAACTAACTATACCATCCAAAGGTGGTATGTATTCAGGAAAGAGTGACGAGATATGCCTCGTGTTAGCCAGATCATCGTGGTGCTTTCTTCACTTCTCAGTAGAGGTTCAGCTAGAGTGACGTCCAATTGAAGGGGATGCTTGCAATCCTCCAGTCGATGATGCTTGTATTCCTATAGACATAAATTTCTGATCCATGAGCTCCACAAGAATCTCCTCCATATACTTTTGTAATGCACTATGTTCACCCAACATTTACACTTGTAATCAAATAGATCGGGTAGGCGAACAGACAAGAAAGTAATGAAATGGGTGGTGAGGTATGGAAATCACAGCGAGATACAATGGATTCTCTATTATCTCAGATAATCATAGGTGGAAAAAAGTGGTCCTGGTGCAACATCCGATGGGTTAAATAAGCGAGTGTCATAACAGATTCCTCCAATGGGTAGGAATGCCCAAATCAATACAAATCTGTTCGTCATGGCATGGTCCCAATGGTCCAACGACGGTCTTTCTGTCAATAAATGCATTTCTATCCATTCCGAAGCGTTATTCTAATGGTCGGGGTGCCTCCAACTATCATATAGCTTTGCCATGGTGAAGTCCCATTCTGCTTGGTTCTTCTATTCCGATGAGGTTCAATTTCTATAGATCTTTCTCTTGCTAATTCTTTTTTGTAACTTCCTGTAGTTTTTCTGACATTGATTTCTTCTTTCTGAGCTTCCTTTCCTTATTTCCTGTGGTCTGAGTCTCTGGATTCCTCTTTCCATTCTTATTATTATATTCTCTTAGTAAAGTGACTTTGTGTTGCTGATGTTCTTTCAAAGGGGTCAAATGTAAAACCTCTTCTCTCATTAACTCCATGGTAGGTATTCTTCTTTTTTTCATGGGCAAGTTCTTCAAGTCTTATTGCGTTCTTTCAACTTCGACAACATGTTCTCTTTCCTTCTGTTGTTTCGACTTATCCTCTTTTTCTTCTATCAATCGATATATTCTTTGAGCTATGAAATCCCTTAGTTCTTTCTTTTTCTATTCTGTAGCTTCCTCCTCTGCTTTCCCTCTGATTTGATCCTTCTCAATCCAAGTATTTCCTAATAAAAGTGGAAAAGAGAAACTTTTCTCATCAAACCTAATAACTTCCAATTCATCTTCTATCGATGTTTCATGAGTAATCATAGGTATATTAGTAACTCTTCCAGATAGGGTTATCATATTTCCTTTAAACAAGCCTATCCTTCCCAATGAAGGTATCATAACAGGCTTTCCCAAAATTTCCCAAGTGCTTTCTGGCACAATATTCACATGTGTTTCTTCATCCAATACACAATCTATGTCGAAGTCTTCTATTCTTGTAACTATGCACTTTTTTTCTTTCAAGATCTCTGACAAACTGACATCCTTGTGGTCATTCATTGCTTATTTTAACTATACTAACATAGTTTGAGATTTCTCTGATTCTTTCTCTTTCTAATTTACTAACAGATCCTTAGTTTCTTGACCTTATTTATAGTTTTCTTGTCTCATGTTCATCTTTTCAACTTTAGAAATCATTCTTGGGAAATCCTTAACCTCATGACCAATAGATTTACAAAAAATACAAATAGGACCTATACCAGGGAATTCCTTATCAATATGTCTCAATCTTTTGCAATTATAAAACAATGTCAATCCTCTTTTTCTTTCAAACGATCCCTAGCCTCTGTTGTACTATCCACTGGGATCACTGTGCTAGACCTGCAATCTGCAAAAATTCCTTCTAGGTTCCTGCATCCATTTACTATTCCAACAATTTTTTCTATGCATAGGAATAACATATGTTTCTCTATTTCTATCAAATTTATTCAGATCAACTCTTTCTTCTAATCGTGTCCTGTTTTTCAGACTAGGAAAAAATATATCAAACATACCTAGATTCATACTTTGGAAGAAAACATTTCCAGTTATCTTGCCTTTACCAGAGTACCAAGATTTAAGATATTACCTCTTTCTTTCAGATCTGGTTTCTTTCTTAGTATAGAGCTTCCCAAGTCAAGTAGAATATTGCGCACTACAACAATAGATCTACACAAAAAGATTTCTCTTTTCTTTAGTTCCCAGCAATCACAGTTTCAGGTCTCAAAAATGGAACCATTTGTTGGAATAGGGGTAGACAGAGGGGTCAACGCACCAACAAAACCCTAACTACTAGCCATTTCTTCAACACCTGCGAAGCAAATGAATTCTCATCCAAGGTAGAGGTAGGGGGGGTTGCAAGACTCAGGTGTCTACAACCAAGTTGGGACACAGATTGTGATTACAATACTTAACAAAGCACTTAGACAACAATATGCATTAGGATATAAGTGTTATTCACATCGCAGATCAAACCCTATGTACATAACAATGCAGTAATAATCAAGATCAAACCCTTAAAACCTCTTAGCACACAACATTAGTTCAGATCTAGCATTTATTTAGATCATTAAGAACTAAGCTACAAGATCATATGAATTCATTATAACAACACTAATAATAAATCACATAAACAAAATCACACAAAGCACATCAAGACACATGATATACGTGGTTCAGCCCAGTGTGGGGCTACATCCACCAACTTCTTCGTCTTCTTTATCAATCTTCGATCTTATTACATTCATATTCTTCTTTGCACAAAGCCACAAATCCTAACTTCGCAGTGGATATGTGATCTATGCACATCGCACTAGATCCACCTTCCCAATACCAGGTCAAGGCACAGAGCCAACTCCTTAATAGCACAAAGCCTTACTTTACACAACCAGATTGCACAAAGAAACTTCCATTCTCTTGCACTAAGCCAAACATACTGTGCACATAGCTAACACTACATATCTATCTCGTATGTATTACTTATCTACTTCTTATTTATACATTTACAAAGATGCCTAAACATGGGTAAACCGATGGGACGACGTCCCTTATCCCGTTACATAAACCCTAAAACCCTTTTATCGGTCCACAAGCCCACAAAATGAGTGAGATCCCACGATCTCCGCTCCGCCTAGGTGCTCCATCTTCGACCAACCTATCAAAGTCCCAAAAGTGGTCCAACACAACAAATGTTTCCTCAAAACTTGGTTAAGGTCCAAAAAAGGGATGCATTGAGTAAGTGCAAGGAGTGCGCCAGAGAAAAAGATTTTAAGCCTCAAAGCTCAGGAGGAACAATGTAAGTGTGTAGAGAAGACCCGTGCAAGGCGTGCATTGGGCCAACACTTAGCCAAGTGTTGAAAAATAAGTCTCAAGGAAGACAAGTACAAGGATCACACATAAATATTCCTAAAAATGTTTAAGTAGGAGCTCAGGAAGAAGAGTGTCAAGCTACCAGGAGAGTGGAAAGCTATAGTGAAATAGAAAAGTGTCGAGACCCTTTAGAATTTAGAGTAGTTACAAAGCTTAGGAGATTTAGTTTTGGTTTGCACAAAATCCCTATGAGGTGTGCAAAGGTTGAGAACCCATTTAGTTTTGGAATTGTGGAAGAAGAGAAGGTGTGTTCTAACACTTCACCAAATTGCTGAAGAAATATTAGGAGGAGTAGCATTTTTCCAAATGCCATCCTATGCGGAGAAGTTGGGATCACAGGAGTGATTGAAATGTCGATGCATTTGAAAATTTTGAGAAATCCATTGTGGAAAGTAAAATGAAACATGCATGGGAGGAGAATATACATCAGCCATTAGATCTATTGCTGGAAGAGATCTGGATAGTCCATCAATAAGGACATAAGTCTATATATTAGAGTAGGTCAAGAGCCTCAGTTCTCCTGGAGAAAATGTACATAGGGCACGCAGAGCTCGGAAGACCTGAAGATCCGAAGTCCTAGAGTGAATATGAACCATTGAAGAAGGAGGACAGGTGTTGTCATATCTTGGAGTCTAGGAGGTTGACACTCTGGAGGAAGGAAGTGTTGTGGCAGGATTTCTCAAGGCTCCTGAAGCACTAAAAAACAAAGATCATCTCCATCATTGATTTGGGTGGGAAGGTGCCAATGGATCCAACAGTCTAGAAGGGAGGAATTTAGGAGGAAATTCAGGAAGAAGAAGTTGGGGTCGAGAACACCTGGGGGATGGAGTTCATCTGATTCGTCCATGAAAGTCGACACGTGGTGCCATATTTGGTAGCCTAATAGTATGGATATTCATAGGCATTGGAGAATTGTGGCAAGAGAGTGTAAAATTCCTGAAGCTCTGAGGAATGGAGTTGATATCGACCATCGATTGAGGAGGAAGAACGTGGAAGGAGATCTAGAGATATAGAAGTTTTGTACTCCAGAGGTTTCACACTCTAGAGAAACCAAGCCTCTAGAAGCCTGAAGTATTGGAGCTCATCGTGGCCATTAATTTATATAGGGCAGATGATCGTTGATTGTTGTTCTTTGGAGTTCTCATGTTCAAGACTTTGGGGGATAGGAACTATAGCACATTGGAAAGGCCCAAAGAATGGATCCCCAAAGTTCCCTGTGAGGCATACATCTCTACATTCATCTAGGGTCATAGATTCCTTCCCCTTGTTTGATCATTTGTGTGTTCGAGGGTTTTTAGGTATAGTGTTGCGGGAAACCCCAAACCTTGAAACCTTCAAGTGGAGTATCAACCGTTGATCCATAGAGGATGATAGTCTTTCTATCTACTTCGAAGTTCGACTCTTTGGGAGAGTATAGTGTTGGAATGGGAAGATCTGTCAAATCCCAAATTTCCAAATCTGACCACTGTTGTTGATTAGTGGGGATGTTGTGAGGCATTGATTCGCGTTGGTGGTTTGGTGCCCCATCACTTTGGTGTTCAAACTGTTTGGGGTCCTGTTTTGTTGGGACTCCTGAAGTTCATAGTCTCTGAAGTCCTAAATTCTTCAGATTTTGGAGATTTATCCCATGGTTTGGCCCGAGGTCACATGTTTTTCCCCCAAGAGAAAAGGGGCTAGGGTCCAAAATTGTGTTTTAAATGATATTTGGAAGGGGATTAGGAAAAGCGCATGTGGGTCTAAAATTTGACCTGCATAAGAATAATTTAAGGACTTGTGGACGTGATTTTTTGGGTTTCAGTTGAATCCTGAGTGTTGATCAAGCTCATGAATTGAATGATCATAGATCGAGAGGTTGCACAGGTTGGGGGTCTACATCAAGTGGTATCAGATCCTAATTTTATTTACAGAAATAAAGAAGGATAAGATGAAGATAGAGTGCAATGCTCTATGAATATTGTGTGCTAGTGTGCAACAGTTAGTAGACATCTAGGAGGGATACATGAGAGAAACAATGGTGCTTTCAGTTGCATAGCAGAAAAAGAAGAAGACCAGGTGGGATAAAGGAGAAGAACAAGTTTCTTTCTTGGAGGATTAGGTGAAATATGGATACTGAAGGTGAGAGGTGAGTTCGAGGAGAAGACTACCAGTGTGTGAGAAAATTGGAGATGGATAAACAACTAAAGGATATCTTAGCAGAACTCGATCGGTTGATGTTGATGATGCAACAAGAAGTGAGAGGGAGCTAGAGGTATGAGTGGCCCTTGAAGAGAAAAGTAAAGTGGTCTATCCAGTGGTTGATTTCCAATAGGTAGTGTCAAGTATTAAGGAGGTGGTTGCAGAGAGTTTAAACCCTCAGTGACGTAGAGGAGGTGGTGTACATTTGTGAACCAGATATTGGAAAGAACCTGAATGATGAGGAGGAGAGATTGGTGGAATATATTACGGAATGTTAGGAGGGTAGGACCTAAATTTTATCTTTCCAGGTGGGAAAAAAAGAAGATATATTATCTGAGAGTATCAATAACTCAGAGGAGATTTAAGATCATCAAGGAGTGATGAAAAAGGAGGATCATAAATGAATTATGATCATTGGAGGAATCAGAATATTCCTAGAAGGAAACCCAGTAGAGGCTAGTGCATGTGTTGAAGGTGCTGAAGAGGAGAGATAGCTAGTAAATATTTTCATGGTGGAGACATTGATATCTTCCCAAGTGGAGTGAGAGAAGAAGAGGAGTACTCAAACCAAATTCGCACTCAGTGGGAGAAAGAATTGAAGTTGTTGGAGGATTGGTTGGACAATCCAGACAAAGAGGAAAAATTCCCAAGGGATGCGGTCATGAACAGTGAAGAAGAAATACAACTCGAGGATCAACTGTAAAACATAGGATTTGTACCAGCACAAGGAGAGGATCTGACAGAAGGATAATTGTCAGAGGAGATCACTGAGTAACAATTTAGTAGCATTGTTGTGGAAGTAGAGTCTACGCTGGAGTGTACAATTGAGGCCAGAGGTGATGAAATTAGCGTGGGAGATTAGAAATATCTTCCCATTGAAGTGTGTGGTGAAGCAAAGAAGATGAAACAAATCAGACTGAAAAGGATGACGCAACCAATGGATCAATTGGATAGAGAGAACGAAGAAATTATAAGGTTGATGTCGAGATAAGTGCAGGAGGTTGTCAAAAATGGATGGAAGCTGACCAATGGAGATCCTACAACAAAAGGATAACATGAGAAACAACAATGAGGAAAAGGAGCAGATGGACAACTCCAAAATGAGATTTGGGACCCTGGAGGATCTCAACCTCAGCAGTAGGGGAGCCATGAGAAAGACCTAATGATTTTGTCAGTGCAGGAGTATGATGTAGGAGCATCACTCCACCTCAACGAACACGCCAAAGCATCGATGATCCAACGCATTAGTGCACTAGGAGGAATGGGTTCTGAGAGAAGAGAGTTGCCAACCCTCTCATTTGGAGCCTAATTTTTTTTTTTTTAATGTAATTTAATGAGAATTAATGTTTGGCGGGTGAAGGAAATCTGATCCCATGTGTTTGAACATGCCAAGTTTTAAGTCACCTTTAATGGCTGACAGGTACATGGATCTAGATCTGATTAATACTACATGTCCATTAAATGTAATTGAATGTAAGTTAATGCAAGTAGGTGGAGGAAGGCTCAAGATCTCCTCCTTTGTAAAATTTCTTTGTTTTTAAAAAAATCATGAGAAAGATTAGGAGAGATAATGAATGAGGTCTAGAGAGGAGAGGAGAGGAACTGAGACTCTATTGTAGTCTATTTTTACAACCATTGTACAAAAGCAATTCAAAAATTAATATTAAAGAGTAGTGTTTCCTTCTTATGATTCCCTGTGTGTTTTTTATGTGGGGTTTTCTCACTGTTTTCTATGTTTATTTAGTCTTTGTTATGAATTCCATGGATGCATATTATATTCCATTTGCATGAATTAGATAGAAATTCATTATCTGTAGTTTTTTGAATGTTATGGGCTCTTAGGCTTGTGCAAGGAGTGCAGACAAGACTGTTGAAAAATATGTGAAGCCAACATAAGGAGTGCATTTTGGAATATGTTTCAAGTTCAACGAAGAACATGCTAGATGTGCACACTAGAACAATTCATTAAGTTCAAAAGGAGTAATGAAAGTGAAAGCACGCCAAATTTACTAAACACTATGAGGAAAGAAGTGTTGCAAGGGATGCATTGAGAAAGAGCGAGGAGTGCACCAGAGATAAAGAGTTTAAGTATCAAATCTCATGAAAAATAGTGCAAGTGTGCATAGAATACCCATGCAAGGTGTGCACCAGGCCAAAACTTAGCCAAGTGTTGAAAAAAAATTCTCAAGAAAGATGAGTGCAAGGAGAACACATAAACATTTCCTAAACATGTTTAAGTCTGAGCTGAAGAGGAAGAGCGTTAAGTTGATAGGAGAGAAAAAAGTTGTAGTTAAGGAGAAAAGGGTTGAGAACCTTTATAATTTCGAATAGTTACAAAGATCTGGAGAGTTAGTGCAGGTGTGCACAAAATACTTGTGAGGTGTGCAGAGGTTGGGAACCCATTTAAGTTCAAAATTGTGGGAGAAACATAAGTGTGTGCTCCCGCTTCACCAAAGTGTTGAAGAAATCTTAGGAGTAGTATCATTTTTCCGAATGTTAGCCTAGGCTGGGCATTTAGGCTCGTAGGAGTGATTCAAAGGTCCAATCATTTGAATATTTTTATAAGTATGTTGTCGAAAGGAAAGCGCAGCGTGAAGGGGAGGATAAGATACAACAATCGTCAAATTTGTTGTCAAAAGAGATCTTGATCATCATATTAGAGTCCAACGGAAGGAGGAGCATGCACAAAGGAGAACAGGTCTCATACATTAGATCTGGGCATGTGCATTGTGAGCTGTTGAATCTAGGTAAGTAGCACGGGCTTTCACTCTTATCATCCTTTAGACCCCAAAAGTCTAGAAGTCTGAAGGTTTCTCATAATTAGGTGCAAAGTAGAAAAGTGTCTCGAATTCCTTGGGAGATGAAGTAGATATGGACCGTCCATTAATCAAAACACACGTCCATAGATCGAAGAAGGTTTGGAGCCTTTGTTCTCCTAGAGAACAAGTACACAAGGCACTCATAATCCAGAACACCCGAAACTATGAAGTCCCATAATGCATCCCAGCCATTGAAGAACAAGGATAGGGGTCACCAAATCCTAGAGTCCAAAAGCTCAACACTCTAGAAGAAGGAAGTGTTTTGGTAGGAGTTCTCAAGGCTCTCGAAGCTCTGAAAAGTGGAGCTCATCTCCACCATTGATCTCAATGGGAATGTGTCAACAGATCCAACACTCTGGAGGTGAGGCATTATGGAGGATAGTCTCGAATAAGTAGTTGGTTTCGAGAACACCTGGAGGTCAGATTTCATATGATCCATCTATCACAGTGGACACGTGGCGCTAGATCTAGTAGCCTGACAATCTAGATATCTAGACGCATTGGAGAATTGTGGCAAGAGAGTGCAAGATTTTTGAAGCTCTGAAGAGTAGAGTTTATCTCAACCATTGATTGAGGAGAAAGAACCTGGAAGCAGATCTGTATCTCCATAATTTCGGTACTCCATATGTATCACACACTAGAGTAGCCAGGACTCCCAAAGCCCAGAATCCTGGAGCTCATTGTGGTGATTTATTTCTAGAGGGAGGAGGATCATTGATATTTTTTATTAGAAGTTATCCTTTTCAGCACTCCGAGGGATAGGAACTGTGGCACATCAAAAGGCCTGAAGCATCAAGCCCTGAAGTTCCCTGTGAGTCATAGATATCGACATTCATCGAGGGTCGTAGATTCCTTCCCCTTGTTCGATGGTTTGTGTGTTTGGAGTTTTGGAGGTATAGTGTTGCGGGAAACCCTGAATCCCGAAGATGCAAAGTGGAGTATCAAATGTTTATCTATGGGGGATGATAGTCGTATGATATACTTCAAAGTTAAAATCTCCAGGAGAGTGGCGTGCTCGAACAGGCACATCTGTCAAAGCCTGGATTTCTGAAATTGACCCATGTCATTGATTAGTGCATATGTTGTGAGGCCTCTATCCATGTTGGTGGTTTGACACCCAATCACTTCAGTGTTCATAAGGTTTGGGGTGCTTTTCAGTTGGGACTCTTGAATTTCAGAGGCTCCAAAGTCCCGAATTCTTTGGATTTTGGAGAATTAGTCCACGGTTTGAGCTGAGATCACATGTGCTTCTGCCAAGAAAAAATGGGCTAGGACCCGAAATTGTGTTTTATAGGATATTTTGAAGGGGCTTAGTAAAATTGCCCGCGGTTCTAACATTTAACCTCCACAAGAAGAATGTAACGACCTGTGTACGTGATTTTTTGGGGTGCAACATAAGCTCAAGAGTTGACCCAGCTTAGAAATTGAACGATCCTAAACTGGGAGGTCATGCAGAACCTAGGTGAGGGTGGGGGTATGAATCAAAACCACTACTACATATTGGAAAAATTGTGACGATCTAATTGTGACATTATGGACAAAAATTTCCATACTATCGAAAAATAGAGGAATTTTTTTTTTCTCCAGACTGCCCGATATCGTCGCACTTGTGACATACTTTTCAAATCATCGCAAGAGAGATGACATTCAGAAGACATCACATTTATGATGACATCAAATGTGCATCACACTTGCGACGATGTGGACACTAGGTTTCCCTCGCTAATGGACACCCACTATTTCAAAAGCTCAAAATTGACTTTGTCAAATTGTCGTCGAAATTGTGACATTATGTGTGTCGCACTTGCAATCATGTGGACACTTGGTTTCCCCCCTAACGGTCATGCACTATTTGAAAAATTCAACATTTACTTGGTCAACTATCGTCAGAATTGGAATGTTATAAAATCTATAAATATGTTGCATTTTACAGATGTTGTGACAATTTTTCTAAAACAAAAATGGTTAAAAAAGGGTATAAGATCTTCTTGGTGAACAAAAAACATGTTTTTTTTTCCATATGTTATAATAGAAACATGTAATAGATATTCTATTATAAAACACTCAATTTTATAAGATAATCATCAGTATATGTCTGTTGGGAAGAATGTCAAAAAACATTAGAGGTGGGAAAAATATTAAAGAGGGTGAAAAGGGTGATGGTAAATGTTATTGCCCTTGAAAACAAATTTGTACTAGACATCTCGAAAGAGTTTTAATAACAACATCTAAAACAATTGTATAAAATATGGGCACATGGATGAGGGATCAAATGAATATCATCCCATGGTAATTATCTATCTATCTATATCTATATATATCTATATATATCTATATCTATATATCTATATATCTATATATATATATATATATATATATATATATATATATATATATATATATATATTCATTATATGTTTTAATATTGATTGTTTTATTAAACTTTTATAATGTTTTATACATGCACTAATTTTTCATGATTGTTTGTAATTATAAAGTTAGATTTCCCCCCTAACTTTCTATAGAAAGAACCAAGTAGTAGTAGAAATAATGTTGTACAATATGAGGAACATGAAGTAGATAATGAAGATCAAGTTAATGAACCCATGGAGTTAAATGACAATAATAACATAGTTCAAGATGATGGGACAAATCAAATGATCCAAGACTTATTCGGTTATCCAGATGAGGATCATGGGGACAATAGTAATGGTATTTATTATGAACCCCTGATTGAAAAGGCAAATAAACAACTTTATAAAGGGTCAAGAGAAAATATTCTCTCCACTACATTGTTGTCGGTGAAATTAAAGGTTACGAATCATTTTTTGAACACTTCTATTAAACAGATCCTAAGGTATGTAATATGTTTCATCACATATACATAAAGGTTCACTTTTTCCCATTTTTTTAGTGTTAATTAATGTGTAAAATAAAAATGCAATATTTACAATTACTATCCTTTACATTAACTAGTTATTTTTTATGTTTTAGATTGTTAGGTGAATTTCTCTTAACCTTGTCAAATATTTTACCTTGCACATATAGATATTTACATGGCATTATGAAATACATTGGAATGGAGTATCAAAGTATAGATGTATTTCCTGATGATCATATTATATATTATGGACAACATGCATTGAAAAAAAAATGCACTTTATGTGGTATCAAGAGATATCGAACTGATCAAGTAACAAAAATGGTGCCTTTAAAGGTTCTCTAACATATTCACATAATTCCATGTTTGTAGCAACTATTCAGGTTCCAAAGCATATAACAGTTTATGGATTACCATGGAAGAAACAAAATTGAAGATGGATTTCTTCAAATTCCTATAGTTGGTTATGCATTTAAGGAAATTGCTGCAAAATGGCCAGAAGTTACATATGAACCTCGTAATGTTAGGCTTTCATTGGCAATTGATGGTGTTAATCCATTTGGAGAGATTCAGTTTGTTTACTCAGTGTGGCCTATTTTTGTTATAAACAATAAAATTCCTCCTTGGATTTCAATAAAGAGGGATCACATGATGTTGACAATGATTGTTCCAGGTATTTGTTTACATTAATTTTTTGAATGTAAATTTTTTGTTTTTCTCTTCTTTTTCATAATATCTTTTATTTATTTATTTACGTATGTATACATATCATAGTCGTAATTTTGTGTAATTTAAAAAAATTAGTTAAGTACCAATTTAAATATATCAATGTGTATATCGAGCCTCTTATTGACGAGCTACTAAATTTATGGGAGATCATCACTATCTATGACATCTGTAAACGAATTGGGCAGAAGTGATTTCAATGTCGTGGAATACCTTTATGCACAATTTATGATGCCCTGGGACTAATTTTTTTTTGCGGTATGTAACGTTCCATATTGCACTATTGAATAGTATATAATTAATTGAATATATCATGCATGTTGTTTAAATAATCCTTCCATATATTAATAAATCACATTAATCCCTATTACAGGTATTCAAACAAAGGGTGAATTTGCATCTCCAATTTGTGGTCCTAAGATGAAATATTGTCAATCAAAAAGTTTAGGAAAGGAGGTGTTTTATGAGTATAGACACATCCTCTCTAAAATCCATAAGTATCATACTACTGAAAAAGATTTTTTCAATGGGAAACAAGAGACTGTGCTAAAACAACAAAGAATGACACCTTGCCTATGGAAGTTGGCATATGAAAACATTAATCCTCAAGGTATGCATTTTGTTTATGTATCGTAAATGGAATCATGTTTTGAAATTTTATTTTAATTATTCAATTTATTTTACCGCATTTGATAAATAATGTTCTGATTTTTTTTATGCTTCATCAATGTCATCGTCGTGAAGGTAGTAATAATGGGCTTCCATGAGGAATGAAATGTTATCCCACTCAAGTCATGAGGTTGACTTACTATAAGGAGATAAAAATAGTTCATTTGTTTGATACAATTCATATCAGGAAGAATGTGACAAAAACATTATGGTGAATCATAGATGGCAGGAGGGATAAAGAAAAAATTGTAAAAAATTGTAATGACATTCAAGAAGCCAATGATGCAATGAAAAGTGTGATCCGATCAAATAGTGATGGAAACCAAAATAAACTTCTATGGTTATTAACAAAGAAACAAAGAAATGGTGTAAAAGAGTTCATTCAAATAATTAAATTTCCCATAGGTTTTTGTTCAAACATAAAGAATACCTTAACGAAGAATGGTGAATTTGGTGGGGTAAAAACACATGATTGGAATACCTTCATTAAGGTAATTATTAATTTTAGTATTCATATTATATATTCGTCGTATACAGTTTTTGATATTTTTATTTTTTTTGTCCAGTTTTGAAACAAGTAACGATTCATTTTTATTGTTACAGTATGTTCTACATCTATCTCTCCCAAACGACTTCGACAAAAATGTCGAAGAAGTTATATATGATCTTGGCAAATACATGAGGTAAGTACTTGCAATATATATGAAAAAAACAATTTCAATTTTTTGTTGTACTTAATGACACGTGTTTTACTTCTAATGTAATGTGTATTATGTTTTGTTGAAACATGTTATTTTCTTGTGTCATGATCTGTAGATGGTTTTCATTGAAACAAATCCATGAAGATGATATAAAATATTGTAATAGATAAATTCCTCGGCTAATGTGTGAAATGAATAAGTATCTACCTCTAATATAGTTCGATGCACAAGAACACTACCTCTTAAACCAAGTTGAGGAGATTGAAATGTGTGGGCCTGTATAGACAAGGTGAATGTGGATGGTGGAGAGGCACTTGAAATCATTGAAGGCTTTGGTTAGAAAAAGAGCCCATCCTTAGGGTTCTATGGTGAAGGGATATGTGGTATATGAATCGATGGTGTATACTAGTCAGTATCTTCCTAAATTAGCAGCGCAAGTTATGCATGCAATGGATTTCATTTGGGATGTGAACTCCATAAAAAAAATTGAAGGCGAGCATTTGTTGGGGAAAGGTACAATGAAGAAATTGAGAGGTAATTAAATTGTGGATATTTGTGATAAATATAAATTTCATTATTTTGTGTATATGATAATATTGATTTAATATTTATTCTTTCATCATTTATTAATATTCACCATGGTTATAACTAATATTTAATATTGGTGAACTGTGATTGTTTGATCAATCAGTTGCTCAAGATTGGGATGCACTACATTTATATATTGAAAAAAATATTGACTAGATGAAGGCACACTATGAGTTCTTGGTGATTCCTTTTAGGTTGAGGGACACTAAGATCCTATGATATATAATCATTGCACAAAACCTCCTAATGGATTCTGTATCAAACTTTGATGCTAAAAACCCCTTAGATAGGGCTTGTGTTATGGTTTGCAAGTGTTGTTCATAGTGATTTATCTTGAGAAGTGATGTTTAGGTAATAAGGTCCAAGTTTTTTCCTCCCCTAACCATGGAATTTGAGCTCGAGAAGGTTCAGTTAAGGATTAATACCCTTATTTCCCCCTTAACCATGTTAATCCCTCAAGACCCATTTATATTGTACAAAACATACTCATGGCACCATATCCCGCTTTGGATTCTAAACAACACCAACTACATCCCTGAGAACCATTCCTAATGTGGGGTCTGACACATTTTTATTTAGGGAATATGTTTTGGTTTATTCATGGTACTTGTATCACTCAAATAGTCCAAAAATAACCTACAAGGTTTCTATGTGATGTCTCAAGGACTCGTCCAACACTATATCCAGAGAAGTTGTGTGGGTTGTAGTTGTTGTTCATGGAAGTTAATCCTAAGAATTTTCACGTAGGGAAAAATTCCCTTGTTTCCATCCCTTGATCTTGGTTATACCTTGACACCCATTCTTGGTTCAAAACTAACTTATTCATGGTGCCAAAATTCCACTTGGAGGTAAATGATATGTTACATAGGTGATATGTCATGGTTTCACTACTTGTCTATGGTTCTTGAGCTTGAGAAGCAAGGTTTAGGGTTGAATAATATTGTTTCCTTTAATCAACTATAGTCATGGACCTAATACTCATCCATGATGATCAATAAGACCTCATCATGTAACCCATATTAAAATTGGATGCCAAAGTCTCCCTAGAGAGGACTCGTGTCATGGATTTTAGGTGTTTACGATGATGGTTGAGCTTCAAAAGGTTTATTTAGGGATTTAGGCCATTGTTTCCAAATGTTCATTTTTATGCTTCTTGGTGCAAACCCCCACCCCCTCCTCTCCTTTGAGGTTGCACAAAACCTCAGTCTAGGATGGTTCTTAAACACCTGAGTCAAATTGAATCTTTGACTCTCTACTAGAACCCAACAAAATCTATCATAGTTCCTTATTTCTCCAAAGTGTGGGTCCTCCTAACCCCACGACTCTACGCTTAACCCTTTGAAGAAATTTGGCAGCAACACTTGGCTCCCCGTGCTAGGCCCTTTATATTACGTGACCTCAGGTTGTGTCTTGGGGCTCAACCACAACAAGAGCTTTTGGATTTGGACTTTGACTCTTCTCTGAAAGAAAAATCTTATGTTCCCGAGCTCCAAATTGGTGAACCTCAAACATGCGAGGATCAACGGTCCTCGTCCCCCCCTTTAGATTGACGACTATGATATATTCAGACTTCGACTTTCGGGAGTCTCTCACTACCCTCTTCGAATATCTTCCAATGTTCTCTTCCTACAAATTGGCAGATCACTTCCACGTGACCCCTCCATATAAAACATTCTAGATTCAATGCGCTCTATACGACTTCATGGAGATGCTTATTTTCTCTTGGAAAACCTCCCGACGGTCCAACTCCCATATCTCCCAATATTATTCCACTTGTCTCTTCCCGATGATGGGATATTTCACATCTTCAGGACTTCGACAAGTCCCCGACCTTCTTGCACACTTGGTGAAATTTTCTTGTCGAGACTTAGACTATTCTCGATCTTCTTTTGCAACTCCTTGCAGAGTTCTATGCAAATTCTTCTGCAACTTTTATTGGCTTGAAAACCTTCAAGGTTCCCAGTTCCTCTATTTCCTTCAATGGACTTTCTCATGCCCTCCTGGAAACTCAACGCTCTTCCTCCTGATCTTGTAAGATGAACTTATAGTCTCCTTGGTGCACTCCTTGAGCTCAGCTAAGCTTTGCGATGACTTCTCCTTGAGCCCTTCAAAACGTCTTAAGGAATCTCCTTTCCTTTGTAGATGCACTCTTGAAAATCCTTCCTTTCTCAGAGTATTCAAAAACCCTAGGATTCTCTTAAGGATTCCAACACCTCATAATTTGTTTCTCTCATAAGATCTCGTACTTGATCTATGCCCTCCTGGCATGGTGTTATAGAGTATTCAGTAACTCTAAATTATGCTTCCTCCTACACAATATTTCTTTCCATTGTACCCAACCACCTTGAAATTTCCTCATGAGTCTGTGAATTATCTTGGTGTGCCCTCCTAGAAGCTTCTCTTCTAACTCGAATGAGTTCAGACATGCACTCCTTGCGTCAGCTCACAAATTTTCCACCCTCTGTCATGCAATCCTTACACTTGGCCTTGAGAACCAGACTTAATCGAACACACTCACAGATAGAAGATTATATTTCTCTCCCTGCAGATGATTCCTAACATACATCTACAACTCCAATGCATATGATTAACATTCAAAACAAATAATCCATTACACATAAATTGGAAAATAGGAAAACTATTCTTTTTCTATTAATAGTGGAATGCCCATTACAATATATGAGTCCAGAATATAATTGAGTCTTGGCTCTCAACTCTCCTATGACTACTTCCTATGCATGTCTCCTCATCTATCTGCAATGTCCGACTCTTGTGGAAACAATACACGAGTTTATACAAGAGGGGTTCGATGAGCTTCCCTCCAGGCTAAGATAGTGGTGTTTAATCACCATTCAAAATGGCTATCTAATGGGAAGATTACAATGATGGAAATATGATCCTAATTGGATACAAATCCCTCCTACTATCAACCACTTAATGGTGACCTTATCTCCACCTTGTGCGAATGAACAAATTGTCTCTTCCAACCTTTCGGCATTAATTTCCTTGAAAACGCTTTATATTTTTGAATCAAAATGAGAGGGAGGTGCCTCTATCTTCCTTGAATGTGCACAACTTGTGATAATCAACCAACGCATGATGAGGTGGATCGATGATCCTGCATCATACTCCATGGCTATGAAAATTCTTGAGCTCCTGCTCATGAGATCCCTGGCTCTTTTAAAATCCTCCTGGATCCCAAACTTTCTCCTGGAGCTGTCTTTCTTCTCCTCTACTTCACTGCTACTATTTCTATATCTCCCCTGTTGCTTGTGCAGTTGCTTCTCTATCCATATTATCCTTTTTGATCTCTTCCTCTACTGACCTTAGCATCATCCTCCATATATCCTCTACGAATTCTTTTAGCTTCTCCATCAACTAGTTTACTTTGTGCAGTCTACTTGGCTACAACTCTTAACATTGCTCCATCGATGGATCACCCTAATCTCCCATGTTGTTTTCACCCCTTGTGACACTAACTGGTCACTCTGTTGCAGAGTCTAATTCCACAGTATCCTCCCTGAACCCTTATTCAGTGAATTCCTCTGACATATTAACTCATGTCAAATCTTCGACTGGTTACATTCCATATCTCTCTAGATGCAAATCGTGTTGGTAAGTATCCTCTTGCATGGATATCTCCTGGTAGCCACCTTCTGGTTTTGGACTTTCCAACCAATCCTCCAGTGCCTTTAACTCTATCTCCCACTAAGTGAGTAACTTAACTGGGTTCTCCTCTTCTGTTGGGAAAGACTTTAGTATCTTTTCCTCCTCCTCCATGAAAGTCTCAACTCCCTGTCCTTTTGTTTTCTATGAAACATCTGTGCTAACCTGTCCTCGGCTGCTTGGTAGGAATATCTCGACTCCTCCAATGATTAGAACACTCCTCTAATCCTTTTCATTTATGATGGAAGTTTAAAACTTGTCATCATCTTTATTCACATGGTTTGCAGTCCTTCATGGACCTTCGATGAGGATTTTCTTCCTCCTCTTCTCCATCTGTCAACACCCACTGTGGACATGAACTCTCAGCTGATCTCATCTCCTCTCCCTTTCCCACTTGGAAATTCGAGATGTCTCCTCTACCCTCTTGGCAGTTTATGGAATCGCCTGATTCCTCCTCATTTCCCACCTGGAAACCTATGAGAATCCTCCCAGATCTCTTTCCCTCACCATTGAGGTTTTTGGCATATCTAAACCACCTTTCTAACACCTATTGTTTCCTTCGGGCCAACACCTTTCAAACATGCCACTTAGTTGTCCTTTTCAAAGTCCATTCCTACCTCCAATGTACATTTTCTTCCTGTTTCATCTTAAATGATAGCCTCTCTATCTCTTCTCATATATTACTAAGATCCTTGTCCATCTCCTCTTTGATTTTTTGCAGACATAATTCTCTTTGACTGCACTCTTGATCTCCAACGACATCTTGCTTCACCTACATCCCACCTGGATGTTTATCATCTGTTTCATGCCTTGCAATAGTTCTATAGAGTATCACACTCTATCTCCTTCCTCTCTCCTAAGAGAAAAATCAGGGTCTGATACAACTTGGTGTAGACCTCCACCCCCTCCTCTCCTTTGCGACTATGTGACCTCCTGGTCTAGGATCGTTCTTAAGAACTTAAGTCAGATTGACTCTTTTGCTCCCTATTGGAACCCAACAAACTCTATGAGAGGTCCTTGTTTCCCCAAAGTGTGGGTCCTCCTAATCCTACGACTCTCCTCTTAACCCTTTGAAGAACGTTGGCAGTGACACTTGGCTCTCCGTGGTAGGCCCTTTCTATTACGTGACCTTAGGCTGCATCTCGGGGCTCAACCATAGCAAGATATTTGCACTTCGGGCTTCGTCTCTTCTCAGAAAACCAACTGTTACGTTCCTGAGCTCCGAATCGACGAACTTCAAACATGCGAAGATCAATGGTTCTCGTTCCCCCCTTTAGATCGATGAATGTGATCGATTTGGACTCCAACCTTTGGGAGTATCTCACTACCCTCTTTAGATATCTTCTGGAGTCCTCTTCCTCCAAATTGACAGATCACTTCCACATGTCCCCTCCGGATCCAATGGTCTGGATTCAAACCTCTCTACATGACTTTGCGGACAACTTTGTTTTCTTTTGGAAAACATCCTAGAGGTCCAACTCTCGAATCTCCCTATATTCTGCCACCTGCCTCTTCACGACGATGGGATATTTAATGTCTTTGGGACTTCAGAGAGCCACCAGAATTCTCTCACACTTAGCGTAATTTTCCTCTCGATACTTATATTGTTCACAACCTTCTTCTACAACTCCTTGCAGAGTTCTGCGTAAATCCTTCTGCAACTTTTCTCATCTTGAAAACCTTCAAGGTTCCCAATTCCTCTACATCCTTCAGTCGAATTTCCTGTGCCCTACTGGAAACTCAACGCTCTTCCTCCTGATCGTTTAATATGAACTTATAGTCTCATTGGTGCACTCCTTGTGCTCAGCTAATAATTTCAATGACTTCTCCCTGAGCCCTTTTAAAATTCTTAAGGCATATCCTTTCCTTTGTCGATCCACTCTTAGAAAGCCTTCCTTCCTCAAAGTGTTCAACAACCCTAGGGTTGTCTAAAGGATTCCAATGCCTCAGAAAGTGTTTCTCTCATACGCTCTCATACTTTCTCTATTCCCTCTTGACAGAGTGTTACAGAGTATTCAGTTACTCTGTGTTGTGCGTCCTCCTACATAGTCTTTCTTTCCACCTTGGAATATTCTCTTCTGAATTGAACGATTTCAGACACACACTCCTTGCATCAGCTCACGGATTTTCCACCCTCTGTCGTAAAATCCTTGCAATTGTCCTTGAGAACCAAACTTAATCCAACACACTCACATATAGAATATTATATTTTTATCCCTGCACATGATTCCTAACATACATCTAAATATCCAATGCATACGAATGACATTCACAACAAAGCATCTATTACACAGAAATTGGAAAACAGGAAAAACTGTTCTTTTTCTATTAGTGGTGGAATGTCCATTACAATATATGAGTCTGAACTATAACTGAGTATCGACTATCAATTCTCCTACGACTACTTCCTATGAATGTCTCCTCATCTATCTGCAATGAAATACTCTTTTGGAAACAATAGAAGAGTTCATACAAGAGGGGATTGACGAGCTTCCATCTAGGCTAAGATAGTGGTGTCTAATCAACATTCAAAACGCTTGTCTAATCGACAAATTACAATGATGGAAATCTGATCTGAATTGGATGAATATTGCTCCTATCGTCACCTACTTAATGGAGACCTTATCTCCATATTGTGCAAAGGAACAATTTGGATATTCCAACCTATCAGACACAATTTCCTTGATCACGTTTTATATTTTCGAAGAAAAATGAGAGGGCGATGCCTCTCCCTTGCTTGAATGCACACCTCTTGTGCTAATCAACTGGCGTTTTCCGAGGTGGAGCGATTCTCTTGCATCACTTCTACACCCATTTTCAATGTACAAAACCTAATCATGATGCCTATATCCCTCTTAAAGGAAATTTTTTTGTTATGTTGGTTTGATGACTTGTTCAAGGATGTTGATGATCTTGAGAATATTCAACAATATTATAAGGCACTTGTTTTCATTCTTTGATGATAGCTAAGGTCTTGTGAGGCATCCATGGTCTTGTGTGGTGACCTGAGGAATTATTCATGGTGCTTGAGCTAGATATGATATGTGTGGGGCTTGAGTTTTTTTTTTCCTCCCTTGACCATGGTTAAGGGCTTGAGGATTTTTTCCCTATGACAACCATAGTCAAGGCCCTGAGGCCCATTTAGAACATAAGGCCATTGTTTCTCTCCCTTGAAATTGGTTAGAAATTAATACTAGTTATTGGTTCATAAATAACCTATTCATGGATCCTATATCCCATTTGGACATTAATGATAACCATTCACTGATATGTGACCCAATCCTTCTCTCAGATCCTCCTTCTTATCTCTTCTTGGGATGGTTTGGGTGCTAAATCTCTAGAAATGGAAGCTAAATCTAGACAATTTCCCTTCACTCCTTTATTTTTTTCATTAGGAGAGTTGGAAACATTATTTATCATGTCCAACTACTCACCCACATATTGTTTTTAAGTCATTAGGTCCATCCTTGTTAATCTCACCAAATTGTTGAAGAAATTTTTTGGATACTATGCAAGTATTTTGATCATGTGGTAGGCCACAAGGATTCCACCATGGTAAAATTTCATGGTCAACACATTGTTAGAATCTAATGGATTTGTAACTCCTTGATTGTATTAAGGTTTCCTATACTTATCCCAACCATTATTTCCTCTTGATTGATTTTTTCTTGTTGATTTTTCCTTTCTAATTACACAATATTGTTTTGCATGGCTTGATTTTTTTGTTGAAGTGTTTATGTTTGTTTAGAAAATAATATATTATTATTATTATTATATATTATATTAAATAATTCATAATTGATATATATTAATTATATTAAAATCATTAAAAAAAACAAAACATAGAAAAAACAAAAAACAAATTTCAAGCAAAATATGCTCGCGCTCATTCACATGATAGAAACACTATAGAAAAATTTGGTGATCTCACGCTCATATAATAGAAGAGAGAAACCCCCAAAACATTACCATTCCCATCTACTAGCAGAGCGAAACCCCCAAAACCCCACCATTCAAGCCTAGCGAGACCGAGGAGAGAACCCCCATGGATTTGGTCACAATATTGGTTAGAGTTTGGACGAGGATAACTGTGAGGTATTTGCTCACGAGAAAGAGGTTTTTGTCTCAAGAGGGAGGAGAGAACCCTTGGCACACTAGTGGATACCATTTTCTCTCATGGTAATTTTTGTCCTATGTAAGTAGAGGAGAAAAATAGATTTGTAGATTAATGGGCCAATATTATACACTAAGGATTGTTATATGTTCCTTTTTAATGGATCATCAATACCATAACTTAATTTATGTGAATCCTTGTTGTTATAGGATTGATTTGGTTATATAGTGTTGACTGAAAACAATCTCATGGATATTCTAGAGGTCTCTAAACCTCTTTTCCTATCAAAATTATAGTCCTAGCTATGTGAAGATCCCCATATTTATACATGGTTTCATTCGAGAAGAACAACTCATAATTGCACAATATTATGTTCAGTTAATAGAACTTAAATGTTTTATTTTTGTATGTGTATTGAGTCCTTCAATCATGGCCATTACAACCTCATATTGGCATTGCAATCTCGTGTCCATAACAAATATTTCTATACTGGTTAAAACTATGAAAATAGGAATGGGAATGAGGAGGATGGCAATTATATTTAATATATATGGACATACTTGTAGTGCCAACTCAAATGTAGATTGACTGTGTAATTATAAAAAAAATTGTTTTGTGGTAGTTCCTTATGCAATGTGTAGGGTTCCTAACATAAATGGAGACTTAAGATCTGATATAATTGGAATGTGAGAATATAGTGGTTACTTTATTCTGTTTCACATGGTTGTTGTTCGAAAAAAAAGTGTTAAATATTGCAGTAGTGATTTTTTATTTGATTTTTAGAAGTATTTTATATTTTTAATTATGGAGATGTTACAAGATTTCCCTTGTATTGTTGGTATTGTTGTGAGTAATGATCTGTTGTACAATTGTTTCGACCATTATTGCTATATTTTGTGATTTTTCTCCACATTTTATAACAGTCATTCAAATGATATCACATTATTATTGGGCTTCATCTATATATCTTTACTCCAAGTGACACAATAAATCTTGAAAAGAATTATCATATCATCTATTTGTTGTCACAATCATCATTTTATGTAATGTTTTTAGTAGTAGGGTCTATGTTTTTCTCATCCATTATTTCAAACTTATCTCATCTTGCTTTCCACTTGAGCATCGTTCCATTTATTTGTTGTTTGTAGGAGTCACTTCAATACATTGATTTTTTTTTTTTTCATATAATCCGAAATATGTGTGGTTATTCATCTAGTGCTTGAGATTGCCTCATTAACATTTATCCATACACACATCATTGACAGAAAAACAATTCACAATGATGTTGCAAAAATCCTTATTGGTTTAGTTGTTCATTGAACACTCTTCATCAATTGTTATCAGCTTTCCAGGATCATCTAGAATTCAATATATTCTACTATTATGAATGGGACACCATACTTTCATAATACCTCAGTGAAAATTCTTAGCATAAACTATTTGAGCTGGGCATATCTTTCCTTTATATTTTGGAAACCTCATTTGATGAATACAATCAAACCATGCATGACCATAGCATGTTAATGAGGATGGATGACTTATGAATTAAGAATATTTGCATGGAAAATTTATTTTTAAAGATTTAAAATGCATGTTGTTGGTCATTTGAGATTATTGATTGCTACAAATGGTTTATTTAAAAATAGAGAAAAACAAGTGATTACATTGAACAAGCTTCACTGAACATTCAATGAAAACCTTGAAACACCAAAGAAACATTTTTTGTCACAAAGCATACCTAAGACATTCACTCTCTACGTAATCAACAACCCTAAAATAAATTTGATCATAAAAGAAACTAGACATTTTGTGTTTATAGAAAACTAGCATCTATATTAGGATCTAGGGCCTCGGTGAAGGGTGGAGAGTAAATTCACTAAGGCCAAAAAACCAAATTGGAAGTCATTAAAGAGTGACAAATACGATAGTAGTAGGAGGATATGGGAAATATCCTATAACATACGAGTCAATCATAAGGTCACACTTAGAGAATGTGGGGAAGATATCCCCTCTCTGCTTACTCTAAAGTTTGTGGATTACTTGGAATGCTATATGTATGGTGATTTGATAAGTGGGAAGTCCCCTAGGTGGAATCACTTTCAGAATTTTGGGATTTGTTTTGTAGGATCATAGATTTCTTGGGTACTGAGATCACTATTTTTACACCTCTTATGTGTTGGCAACATTAAGAATTCCCAGAGAACATAAAATTTTGAAATCCTTATGTGACATTCCTCTTATTAAACAAGGATTTGTATCATTTTTTCTTTATTCATTGTTTGACGTGAACACATTTATTCACAACATGTGGGTTCATAGTTAAAAAAAACACTTTATGGATGAATGTGATAATATATTGGTCAACAAGGTGAAGCCCCCATGATCCTTATGAGTTATTTAAGATGTGTATGGTGGTCTCTATAATCATAAAAATTTACTATATATGTTAAAAATGATGACATTTGATTCAATGTTGTATAGGTGTACTAAGTGAACTATGACATTTGCATGGTATTTTTAAAATTTGGGTCATTTTCCTTCCATTTATCTGGATAATTAGTTCATACTTTTTGTCATTAGTAGTTGTTGGCCCTTGTTTATGGAAGAAAGATAATGTTATGGAAGAAAAGGAGAAACATGAACTGCGTGGAAGGAAGGTTGACTGAGATCAGGTCGAAGTGGTTAAAGAAGAAGAAAAGATGGAGAAAATTCTGAGAGAGAAAGTCGTTGGATGAGGAGATCAAGGAAGACAAAACAACAAGGAAGATGGATCATGGAAAACTCAGCAAGCAGAAAAATCCACTGGTAGATGCTTCAAATAACCTCATGGGAAGGAAGGAAAGACAAGCTGGTGAAGAACTGAAAATGTGGGTCAAGTTGACCTAGGGTTTTATACACCTAGGCTTTTGGTATCTAGCGTTTTGACACCTAGGCTTCGGACTAAGGCTGTCAGTGAGATATTGTAATGTATAAATAAAGGTCAAGAGGACTTGGGATGGGTTAGAGGCAGGGAGAGATTATGTATGAGGATTGATTATTGTTGTTACTGAGAGAAAAGTCTATGTTGTAAGATCTTCAGTTGGGTTAGAAGATAAAAACTGTACAACTGGGTGGGTAGGGAAGGGAGATAAAGAAAAGAGAGAAAGAGATATCTGCAAGCTAAGAGCGCATATAGAACTATAAGCTTTCACCTAATATATTATAAATCACAGTTCTGTGGACGTAGCACTAGGGAGAGGGTGAAACGCATATATCCTATTATCGTGTGTGATTGATGTTGTGTTCTTTACTCTGTTACTATGATGATGCATTATCATGTTATATCTGATATATAACTGTGCGAAGTAGGTGTATTCTTGGAAGAATAATCTGATATCTGTGTGTGGTTTCCTTGATTCCACTTGCATTTCCTCTGGTTGTAGACACCTGTGTCCTGCAATCCCCTATTGCTACTTTGGGTGAGACTGCATCTGCTTTTCACAGGTGTTACCGAAAGGGAAGTAGTTAAGGCTTGTTGGTTCTCTATTAGAGGTGAACCCTGGGTCTTCCCCTGTGCCAACAAATGGTTCTATTGTCGGGACAACGATCTTCTTGAGGGAATGTCAAGGTGGTTTCCATCGAAGACAAATTCAGAAGTGGGTAGAAGAACAAGAACCCTAATATTAGCACAAAATACTGGTTGGGAAGGTATATCTTTACTGATATACGCAAGATTTTCTTTGGAGGAGTTCATAAGGAGCTATACGAGTGGCTGACTAGATTAGCAGATACCCAGTTTGAGATCAGATCTAGACCGCCTGTGGTTTGGACATCAACGCTAATCAAGAAGTTCAAGAAAGTTGATAATGTCGTGGAAAGAGAAATAGATCACTAGTTCGATAGTACCATTGGAGGGTATATCACCGAGTCTTCTATTGACAGAGTAGATTCATATAGCCAAGTAGAGAGATATTTATTTAAGGGGCTGAGAGAAAATTTTTTACACTTCTTGAAGTTGAAGATCAAGATGATATTGCATGAGAAGAACATCTTGAAGATATAGTAGTGGGTCATATTGAAAAAGCTAATTTTCAAGAATTCATCCAGCGACAACAACATAGAGGTTGGACACACACGCAGTGGGAGAACCTACAAAGAAGTTCCTCTAGTGAACGTGTTTAAGTAGATTCATGAACCAACACAGGAAGAAGGGTTCTATAGTGGAGATGAAGAAGAGTTGTTGAACGAGGAACATTCAAATTCTGCTAGGGAAGAAGAATAGAAAACTAAAGAACCTCGCCGAGAAGAGTCAGAAACTTCAGGGACTACACAAACTGTTGAAGTAAGTACTACTACTCCCCATATTGTTCTAACAACATTAAGTTACTATAGTAACCTAAGTTATCAGAAAACTCAGAGCACTGGTACAAGTGGTTCAGTGCATACTCAGTCAGGAACCTTAGGAAGATCTATGGTAGATGAGATGAGGTTACCCACCTTTAGGAGAGATGGATCTGAAGATATTGACAAGAACTGGTTTCTATGTGAAGTTGTATGGAGTATTAAGAATGACACCATTGAAGCTGTTAAACGAGATCAGTTTAGTACTACCCTGAGAGACCGCACATTGAGCTAGTACATGAAGTTCATCCAAAGGGTTGTCCAACTGAAACCACTGAACGAGATTAATACTACGTTGATTTTTGAATTCAAGAAACCCAAGTCGAAATCATAGTGCAACACAAAGTTGAAATAAATAAAGAAGAAAGTAGCTAAACCTATTTGGGAGTTTCATCATAGCTTTAAGACCTTGATAGGTCATTTGAGTTTTCATATTCCAAACAAGTAGAACAAGGAATGGTTCATTTCTTCCCTCCTACCATACATCAGAGTCCCTCTGATGTAGCAGAAGAGTGCTTCATGGGATGAGGCATTGGAGATCGCCATGAACCTAAAATCAACTCCTATGGCAAAATCCATCTCAGGTATGAGTCAAATCTTGAGTCATCTAACTATCTTATCACTGCAGGTCGAAGATAAGAAAAATGATAAGGGAAAATATAAGAGAGAATAAATATACTTCATTATATACAAATCAGAAGGTTGTGATAAGGATCATTGTCCCCTGTTTCATGAATATTTAGCTTCTAGAGCTTTGAGCCCTTTGAAGCAAGTTAATCTACCTTGGTGCAAGGTATGTAGAGATAGACATTTCCCTGGAGAATGCTATTACATGAAAAAGTATTTTCAGACACCTACGAACCTCTACTTCCCATTCTGTAAATATGTGGGTCCTGATGAGAAGGACCATAGAGCTTACGACCTCTTGCATGAAATATCAATGGATATCTACAAAATTCAAGGTGACGTACACCAAGAAGGGAATACTATGTGGTATAACTCGCCAGGAAGATGAAACTTCAACCCTTGTGGTGGATTCATAGGAAGAGGATGAGGAGGAGGCATGGGCTGAGGCAGAGGTAAGATCATTTGTTATAACTATCCACAATCAGGTCATTAGGCAAGGGTCTGTCAAAACCCTTGTACCACTTTTAGTTACTACAATTCATTTAAGCATGTCATAGAAGATTGTTTTGCATTGTTATCCAAAGTTCAGGAAAGATGAGGAGGGAACCATCAAGTGCATCTATTCACAACAAAACCTTTAGGAGCATATCCTAGAGTCATTGTTATCACTAGAGGAGGCACTGCTACAGGAGAAGACAGGGTGACTACAAGGAAGACTACATAACAATCAAGAGTCACAAAAGTTGCAAAGAATAAACAAGAGTTTGATCTAAAGAGAGAGAAGAATACATTTGAAGAGGCAAGAAAAGAGTTTAGAAGAGATCAAGATTCTTCATCAAAGGCACAACTATAAGTGAGAGAATATCAAATGCCCCTAGCCTTTGATCAGTCTTCTTTTCCTGGAGAAGGAAAAGTGGTAAGAAGACTCATGGAATTCTTATGCACTTGCATTAATTTGATAAAGGATGAGAGCACTATACAAGAGCTACAAAACTTGATCTGACATTATGAGATAGGAAAGGTAGATCCTCTATTGAATAAAGCAGTACATCAACTATCCAAAAAGAGAAGGACGAATAAGGAACTACACCTTAATGCTAAAATTGGATATTATGATATAAATCATGTGGTCCTCGACTTAGGATCAAAGGTCAATGTTATGATGAAGAAGACCTGGGCACTGATGGGAAAACCTAAGTTGATATATTCCCCCATGAAGCTTAGGATGGTCAATCAACATGCTATGAGCCCCTTTAGAAGATTGGAACATGTCCCTGTGAACATCGATGGGGTCATAACATTTTTGGACTTCGAGGTGATTGAGATAGTCGATGATAGCTGTCCTTACCCCCCGATGTTAGGAATTTATTGGGCTTTCAACAATTCTATTTTTTTTTACTTGAAGAAAAGAAGAATGATGTTTGAAGGTGATGGCCTTAGGGTCATCGCATCTTTGGATCCTGATGAAGGTCCTAGATACATAGAGCCCATCAGATAAGAAGACTGTGCGTATATGTTGGAGAATATATAAAAACTGACAACAAGAGAGAAGGATTACATTAAAATTTCAGGGATGATTTTAGGGGCTAAATTTCGCTCATGGGCTAATTTTCCATGGTTTTTCCAAAAATGAGATTCTCTATTTAAAAAATGATTCACCCAAATTCTATAGAATAAAATTATTTTACCTTAAAAATTGCCAAAAGTTTATAAAAACTATATAAAATAATTAGAAATTTGAATATTTTTACAAAAATATCGCCAAACATTTATAGTTGACATATGAAGGATTAGTAAGATTCGCCAAGGTTTCTACATTTTAAAATAAATTTCCATCCTTAAAATCATCCATGACATTAATCCTACAACATATGGGAATTTAAATTGGCGAAGTGACAACGCATGTTCATTAGACTCAAAAGAAGCACTGGAGAACTGGCAAAACAAAATGTATGAATAATCTACACGGAGATGTTCTAGACTAACCAGAGAAGTTCGTTGGATCGACACAACAGTAAGTAATTTACCCACATTTGATGGTTTGAATCACTTAGAAACTTTCTTACTGGAATTTGAAGAAAATGTACCAGTACAATAGAGACTGTTGGCACTGGACGAGGCTTTGAAATCTACTCTAGCAAGATGGTGGGGAACACATAAAAGGAACTTCATGAACTCAATACAATGTCTCACTTTGATGACAACGTGATTTTCAGAACATGTCGAAGAATGTGAAGTTAGGTACATAGGTCAAAGATGTCCAAAAGACCACGTGCGAGGTTGTGAGGAGGCCTGGAGTAACATTCCTCAAGAGAAGTGGGTGCATAAATTCATCAATACTCTAGACACAATGCCTATCAACTAGTACCTTGAAGCTGAATTGTGCCTCACCATTGCAGATTGGCAAGGTATGACTCATAATTTTGTAGCTACATTTTTATTTGAAATTTAACACCCTCTGATAGATCAAGCTTTATAGGTGTAAGACATAAAGTATTGTAGGAAGCACCTAGCCTCCCCGTGGAGCAAGAAGAGATGTGTGGACTGCACCTCTTCATAAATGGCAAGGATGTTACAATATCAATGTCGATGAAGACGATGATCCTAGGAATGTGAAAATCACATAAATGGAAGGACAGAGAGACATAGAAGGACCAAGAGTTCAACTACCTTTTTTTGGACAGCTAATCCAAATCATGAAAGTTAATATTGGAACAGAGCAAGCACCTAAGATTGCTAATGTTGGAGATTACTGGGATGATGCCACTATTGATAAGATCGCAGAGTTACTGCATGAATATCATGACTTGTTTCCAACCAAGTTAATTGATATGAAGGTAATTAAAGGGCCCATGAGAGAGATGAATATCCCCTTGAAACTATATGCAAGGCCAGTTAAACAAAGACCCTACATATTGAACCCTAAATATAAGGAGAAAGTGAAGATTGAATTAGATAGAATGTTGGAAGCAGGAATCATAGAACGTGTTGAAGAATCATAGTGGATTATCCCTATGGTCGTTTAGGATAAGAAAACATGCGAGATCATAATCTATGTAGATCTCAAGAAGCTGAATGATGCATGTCTACATGATCCATTACCTACACCATTTACTGATGAAGTGCTAGATAACGTGGGAGGACAAAAAGTCTACTCTTTCACCGATGGATTTTCAGGATACCATCAGATCAAGATCACCAAGGAAGATCGCCATAAGACCACATTTTCAACAGAATGGGGATCCTACTAATACACGGTGATGCCTTTTGGATTGAATAATGCACCAACCATATTTTCTAGGTGGCGGTCGAAGCATTCAAGGAGTTTTTACATAAATTTTGGGAATTCTATTTTGATGATTGGATTGTGTTTAGCTTATTGAAAAACCATATTGAATGCTTAATACTAATGTTGGATAAGTGCAGGAAATGTCAAAATTCCTTGAACCTGAAGAAATGCATATTTTTTTCTCCCTTTGAAGTGTTGTTGGGCCAAATTGTTTGTAAGTGGGGGTTACTGGTAGATCCATCTAATATTGCCATTATTATCGATTTACCCCCTCCTAATTTAGTCAAATAGATGGGCACTACGCTGGGACATACTGGGTACTATAGGAAATTCATTAAGGGATATGCATATATTACAACACCTATGGAGAAGTTGTTGAAGAAATATTGTTAGTTTCAATGGACAGAAAAATTTTAGCAGAGCTTCGACACACTGAAACAAAAAATGGTTACTGCGCCTATTCCGGTTTTCCCATATTGGAGCAAGGAATTTCATGTGCATGTCGATGCATAATCTATTGCACTAGGAGAAGTGTTAGTACAACTAGGAGCAGGAGATATTGACCACCTATTGGCCTTTTCTAGAAGGAATCTCTCAATAGTTGAGATAAATTACACCACCACCAAGAGATAAGGGTTAGTCATGGTGTATGTGCTACAAAAGTTTCGTCACTACTTGTTAGGAGGACAATTTAAGATGTTCATTGATCACTCTGCACTGAAATACTTAGTCAACAAGATAGTGTTGGGGGGAAGGATATGTAGATGGCTTCTGTTATTTAAGGAATATGATTTTGAAATTGTGGTAACGCCAAGAAGGATGAACAAGGGACCCAACCACTTGTCTCGGTTGGAACATGGAGAGGAACCTACTAGTTTGGAGGATACATTGTTGGATGCACAATTTCTAGCCATTAGAAAGGTTGATGATCACTTTGTGAAGATAGTTCAGTTCCTATCAACAGGAATAACACCTCGTGAATACAAAATCATTTAGAAGAAACAATTGGTAGTGTGCACTGCATATTTTTCTCTTATAGCTAGAAAACTATATAATATGGGACCTCATGAGATCCTGAGAAGATATGTTATGGAGGCAGAACGACCATTTATTTTATCATAAGCTCATGAAGGAATCACAGGAGGACACTACGCATGAAAAGAAACAACCCAGAAGGTTCTTAGAGTTGGCCTTTGGTGGCCCACTTTACACATAGATGCTAAAGAATACTACAGAGCCTGTGATGTATGCCAAAGAGTTGGGAAACCTTCCAGAAGAGATGAAATGTCATTAGCACCACAACTAACCTTACAATAATTTGAGAAATAGGCAATCAACTTCATGGGACCTATAAATCCACCAGGTAAGCACACTGAAGCTAGATACATCATCACTGTGACAAAGTATTTGACCATATGGGTAGAAGAAAGAGAAGTTAAGGATTATAGTGCAACTAAAACTACATGTTTCATATTTGATGATATCATAACTAGGTTTGGATGCTCAAAGATCCTCATGAGTGATCAAGGTACACATTTTATTAATAATACTATTGAAGCCTTGACTCAGGAATTTGAAGTTCACCATCAGAAGAGAACTCCTTACCACCCACAAGTGAACGGGACGATTAAAGATTTCAACAAGATCTTGGAGACAACACTGATGAAGATTTGCAGTGTAAAGAAAGATGACTGGGATTTGAGAGTACCAACAATCTTATTGGCCTATAGAACCACTTGTAGGAAGTTGACAATGTAGACTCCCTTTAAGTTGGTTTATGGCCTAGAAGCAGTTGTACCCATGGAATATTTAGTTCCTAGCTTAAGAATTGTAGCCTTTACAGATATGGATGATACTGGTGCTATTCAAGAGAGGTTTTGTCGAACTAGAAGAAGACAAATTTATTGCAAGATTTCATTAGCAAGTTCAGAAGGAATGAAAAAAGGCCTACCATGACAGGTATATCAAGAAGAAAGGATTTAAGCAAGAAGATATGGTATTGGTATATGATAGCAAGTTCATGAAGAATACAGGGAAATTAAAAACACATTTGTTGGGGCCATATGAGGCTTACTATGTTACAGAAGGAGGAGCTGCATAGCTGAAGACTTTGAATGGGGAGTGGAAGGAAGGATTGATGAATGGGATTCGATTGAAATTGTACTATGACAACCAATTGCCTCACAACTCTCGGTAAACACAGAAGGAGAAGGGTCTAGGTGTGAGGTGTAGTTGAGATTGGATACTAGACATAAGAAAGATAGTCTAGACACAGAGTGGAGGAATAGAGCAGGAAGCACAGGCTGCGTTGCATAGTCTAAAGTTGAGATACATAAGAAGAATCAGATCATAATGCCTCGAGATGAGTCACAGGTGAGTGTTGGGGGGTTTTTGGCCCTTGGTTATGGAAGAAAGAAAATGTTATGGAAGAAAAGTGAAACACAAACTGTGCGGAAGGAAGGTTGACTGAGATCAGGTCGAAGTGGTTAAAGAAGCAAAAAATATGCAGTGAAGTTTGAGAGAGCAAGCCGTTGGATGAGGAGATCGAGGAAGAAAAATTAGCAAGGAAGATGGATCGTAGACAGGCCAACAAGAGGAAAAATCCACTGGTATATTCTTCGGAGAACTTCACATGAAGGAAGGAAAGATAGGCTGGAAAAGCCCTGGAAATGTGGGTTAAGTTGACCTAGGGTTTTAGACACCCAAGGTTTTGGTATCTAGGGTTTTGACAGCTAAGATTTAGCCTAAGGCTATTGGTGAGCTATTGTAATGTATAAATAAAGTTCAAGAGGACCTGGGATGGGTTAGAGACAGGGAGAGATTATGTATGAGGATTGATTGTTGTTTTTACTGAAAGAGAAGTCTATGTTGTAAGATCTTCAACTAGGGGAAAAGATAAACCCTGTAGCTGGGTGCACAGGGAAGGGAGATAGAGAAAAGAGAGAAAGAGAGATATCTGCAAGCTCAGAGTGTAGATAGAACTGTAAGCTTTCACCTAATATATTATAAAGCACAGTTCTGTGGACATAGCCCTAGGGAGAGGTTGAACCATGTATTTCCTATTGTTGTGTGTGATTGATGTTGTGTTCTTTACTCTATTACTCTGATGATGCATTACTATGTTAGATATGATATATAACTACGTGAAGTAGGTGTATTCTTAGAAAGAATAATCTGATCTCTGTGTGTGGTTTCCTTGATTCCACTTGCATTTCCTATGGTTGTAGACACATGTGTCCTACAACCCCCTATTGCTACTTCGGGTGAGACTGCCTTTGCTTCGCAGGTGTTTCCTAAAGGGACAGTAGTTAGGGCTTGTTGGTGCGCTATTAGAGATGAACCCAGGGTCTTCCCCCGTGCCAACATCAGTGCACACATAGTAATCTATCAATAAATTATTTATTTTCTTAAAACCTCTTGCTCCTTCCCATAACTAGTTTTCATTGAAGTTGAAATTCTTTCATTTCATTTTCCTTTTGCATGGTTTAAAGAGTTGAGTCGAAACACCATGATTTTCATGACCAATCCTTTTAGTAACAACAACCTTAAATCAAGCGCTAATTAAAATTTATCTAGAAAATTTTCTAGGGCTCTTAAAACCCATATTAGCTTAGTTGTAGAGCTTTGGAATATGATTGCGAGAATAACTTTCCAAACCTGATAAACAGACATAAATATTTTATTTAGGGAGTTAAATCCAATTGCTATATCAGTAAATTTGGGAAGCCCTTCTAACACAAGGGTCAAGTACGAGGTCACATTGGGTTCAACCGAGTAATAAACCCTACTTTGTTGGGCATAGTGTCAACTCTCGATTGTCCCCCATCTTCTTTGGTATAGTAGGTGGTACCATAGAGACCATACTCTTTTAGAATTCCTACTCAAGGTGACAACACAGGGAAGTTGGTGTTGTACCTGAGATCGACGTTGGATAGACTCATTTAGACTTGTTGGAGGTTTTCCCACTATTCGGTGAGGTAATATGCATCAGGGTGTTAGTTCATTAAGTAGCTTGTCAACATATGTACTCGGATAAAATATTTCTTACCTGAAAATGGTGTTCATTATTATTAAAAATGAGTACATATGAGCTTGGGTAGCACATTGCTTACCTAAAAATACACACGCCACCTTCTTCAACAGTTGAAATCAAGTGTTAAGACCTAATATTGGCTCATTACCCCTTAATTGGGGCATATTATATTAGTAATGTTATTTTATTTATGTCGGATTTAGGCCATTAGTTGTAATTATACCTCCTAGTCT
>JZKD02S1673570.1:503911-533645 GCA_000966675.3 Picea glauca | reverse complement strand
ATACCAAGGAGACATTTTCATTTTGAATCATCTTGGACTTGAACATTTAAGTGGGGTAAAAGGAGGTTGCCCCCTCAAAGAGGCTTATTATCTGAAATTATCTCTTTTTGAAGGCATTGAGTACTTTTCCCGAGTTTTTTCTATACTATATTGATGTTTTGTTCTTAACATCAAGAACACTCACCCTCTTCCAAGAAGAGAGAATGAGAAATAACCCAAAAATACTTTGGAAGAGGAGAGAATGGCCTATTTATACCTTAAAGTGGACTCACAAGCCAAAGTAACCTTATATCAATGAACTTATCCAATGCCATTGCTGAGAGGAAACACAAAAACAAAGAGGCATGATTTCAACTAACCAAATAGGGTATGTGGGCACTTTAGGTATAACACATATGTTATTGTGAGAATTGTTTTCATTTGCGTGGAACAATACCTGATGTGGGAAACTATTTTTGGTGGAGTGGTCTTTGGAAAATATTTTATTTGAGTGGGGAGGAGGATTTCTTAGTGTCCTACTATTTCATTTAATAGAGAAATGCATGAGGAAGGGGGATGGGGAGATTACAATCAATGGATCATATTTTCCTTCCTCTTTGAACACGTTACATGGATCTTTCGACATGTGACCGTGTGCGTAGGTTCCCACGAGAGCCTCTCATTGTGCCATGATGTCAGATTATGTTATGTTTCGGTGTAGGAGAGGTTGGTTGAGTATTCAAGAAGGGATTATTTAATGCATGGAAACAACAGATAATGGTGTTGAAGGACTATCACTATGATGGGATGGATTACAATAGTGATCTTAGACCTTCTTCTTCCATGGAATTCCAATTGGGATGAAATTAGTTAGAAGTGTTTTATAATTTTTTGTATTTTTTCATATTTTATAATTTTTTATACTTGGGAGCATTGTTATTGAAACTTTGATTTATTTGTAAGAGCATGATGAACAAATTCCCCACATAAAATATCTATAATTTCAAAAACTATTATTGAGAGTGTTTTATCCATTTCTAGTAGTTCCAACATTATGTTCTCCCCATTATACTCTTAAGAATTCAATGAATAGCTTCATCATTGAAGGTAACCACCTTTCCTTGGCACGTGAGAAATAGTTGACACAAGGTGGTTATTAGAACAACCAATTTACAACTTTGAAGGAAATGTGTCCTAGGCATGTGTGTTAGGCATTGAGCACCCTTGTTACGAATTCAATAAACCCTCCAAGAAATAATATTAAACTTCATTAAAGGTAAAAAGATGCTCAAAATAGAATTGGACAAGGTCTTTGCTAACACTATTCTTCCATTGCTTGAGAGTGTTGGTTTTATATTATGTTTTGGTGCAGGAGAGTTTGGTTGAGTATTCAAGCATGGATTATTTAATGCATGGAAGCAACAGATAATGTTGTTGAAGGACTATCACTATGATGGGATGGATTACAATAGTGATCTTAGACCTTCTTCTTCCATGGAATTCCAATTGGGATGAAATTAGTAGGAAGTGTTTTATAATTTTTTGTGTTTTTTCATATTTTTTAATTTTGTATACTTGGGAGCATTGTTATTGAAACTTTGATTTCTTTGTAAGAGCATGTTGAACAAATTCACCACATAAAATCTCTATAATTTCAAAAAATATTATTGAGAGTGTTTTATCCATTTATAGCATTTCTAACATAATGTTCTCCCCATTATACTCTTAAGAATTCAATGCATAGCTTCATCATTGAAGATAACCACCTTTCCTTTCCACGTGAGAAATAGTTGACACAAGGTGGTTATTAGAACGACCAATTTACAACTTTGAATCAAATGTTTCCTAGGCATGTGTGTTAGGGGTTGAGCACCCTTGTTACGAATTCAACAAACCCTCCAAGAAATAATATTAAACTTCATTAAGGGTAAAAAGATGCTTAAAATAGCAATTGACAAGGTCTTTGCTAACACTATTCTTCCGTTGCTTGAGAGTGTTGAGCTTGTGAATGGTTTTCCTATTCCATATATCCTCTTTTGTCTTGCAATGCTCCTCAAACATATCATTTTGAATTCTTCATGATATACCACATAAGGATCTTCCTACTTCCATAGTTTCACAACAGAGTACAAATAGTGCGTCCAAAGATGGAGTGTTGTATCAATTGTGTGAATGCATTTCCATGTTGTTGATATGAATGTTGTAGACAGTGAACAAGATGGAGTTTAATTGTTTTGGAGTGTAACCTCTAGTAAATCCTTATTGAAATCCCATAAATGTTCCTAGTCCAATTTAAAATATTCATAGATATTGCAGCCTCCATATTGGCTATGTTCATGGTAAGTAGTGGAGTCTAGTATGGATTCCACTTAGTGTTTTTTATATTTCCACTAAAATGTTATTTCATACTTGGCCATGTCTTTATTCCACCTAAGTAATTAGCTTAATAGTTTTTCCCTATTGGTATTCCAACACCTCCAAAATCCTACGATTGGTTGTTTATGACATAAGCAAAAAATGAGAAATATTTTCTCATAGAAAATCCATTTGCAAACTTGAGGTTCCTCAGGATCACAATTATTTCCCCACTCTTTGGATAATATTTCATCAAATTTATAGTATCATATCCACTGAATATAGACAACAAAAATTTCCTTCACTGAAGATAAACAATAGAATAAGTGAAATATATCGGTCCTCCTAAAATCAACATCATTTGTCAATCGAAATGGCACTTTCTTAGCTTCATTCGCAATGGTTTTTTTCATTCGCTCCTTTAGAACCTACAAGAATAAATCCAAAACAAGTATATGTAATGTAAATTTCACTATTTTTCCTATAGAACCTCATTCCCAATGGTTGGCCATAAATGTGCTTCAATTCTAGATTTGGTGTAGGAGGATTCTTCAGATTACAAATTACCATTGAGTGCAACAAATAGGTATAAAACAACATTCCCTTTTGTTGAAGAGAGATTTAATATTCGTTTTGGTCATATGTTCTATAGATCTATCCTCTACATGTATGCTTTCAAAACAAAAATGTCAAGTGATATTCCCTTCCCTAAGAAATCAAATGTTTTGCTACAAGATGAGAATAGGCAGTGGATTTCATTTATCAATTGTCTTTTCTTTACGATTCATTAGTCTAGAATGATTTTTTCTCCAAATTCACCCTTGTCTTCGGTTATAAACCAAAAAAAGCATACATCAAACATCAGAAGTCATAAGCTATAATCTCTATCACTCCTTGGGAGGAAATGGAAGTGATCTATTGAAAATGGAAAAGAACACCAAGATCATGCCAAGGTTAGTGTGTATTATTGCAAGTTCACTTTTTTCATTGTTGGATAAGGCTCCACATCTATTTTCTTTTTTGAAACTTTTATTCTTTGAAGAATTAGTGTAAAGTTTTCTTTTCCAATGTTATTATAAGTTTCATTTTTTTCAAGTGTCCCAAACAACATCAATTTCACTCTATAACCTTTGAGTAAAACCAACCGCTAAAATGAACCCTAAACATAAAATGTACTAGACTTTGTTTGTAGGGTTCACAAAAAAGTTTAGGGTTAGGGCCTTAGTGTATATTGGACAATTAATTTTTGAAAGTCCAGAAAACAAATCATAGGATTCTGAGCTAGGGGTATTCTCAAATCTAACTGTCATATAGGTATACTCAGGAATATCATCTAATGTAGAAGTCAAACATGAGGTCGTGTAAAGGAGAGATGGGGAGATATCCCCTCCAAATCTTAACTAATCATAGTGGAGAGATCATATATTGGGGGATTTTACTGGAGTGATATTGAACCATATAGTGTCAGTATTATGGAATCATTTTGGGCTCAATTACCCTTCCCATACGTTCGATCCCGACTGTCAACTATACCCTCTAGACGTTGGTTGAAAGTTGATAACCTTACTTGATTTGCCTATGGATATCAAAGGTTACTGCAGGGGTTTTTTGTGGTACCTGGGGCAAATTTCATGTCACACTTTGTTGTACTACTGGAGAGATCCCCGCGAAGTGTGGGTGCTTGCACTAGATAAGGTGTGTTAGTGGAGGTTGGGACAACTTCTTCTCACTCTTTTTTTCAATGGTTCAAAGGAATTAATCAACCAGTGCCTTTGTCCAGAAGGTCCCTTTCCACTTTTTCATTTCTTAGGACTTAGGACTTCATCCACATAGGATGAACATTTGTAAAAAAAAAAATCGTGTGATATTTCTCTTATGATTTTTTAGTGGAGCACTACTTTGTACAGTTTTCCTTAGGTTGTTGTAGTATCACTGCTTTTGGGCCATTGATTCAGGGTGGCTGACCAACCGCTTTTCTTGTCAGAATGGACCCATGGTCTTTCTCTCGAAAGCATGGAGTCACATATTAGAAGGCATGGATTTTTATACCATTGGTTGGCCAAAGTTAATGCGTGATATGCTTTTGGACATGAAAAATATCACAAGGGATGAACTTGTGCATAAGAAAATTTTGGCCAAAGTTTTTAAGGATACCAACCAAGGAACTCTTGCCCAAGGGGATTCTTGTTCTTTTCATTTCTTTGGAAACATTGGTTCCCCCTTGATGGCCACTTTGAACATTCTTGGGTTGAATGTACGACTACAGGTTTGGTTGTGCACCCCTATGAATGCCATGAATGATCTTGATGCTTCTTATAAAGGCACTTTATGTTAGGGGCATCATACATATTTTGATCCTTCACATTCTACATTTGTCAAGGTTACTCTTTCTCCTTCTCCCTCTTCTAGTGAAATTATTGCTACTAGTAAATAGAAATATAAAAGGAAGAGGAAGAGAAAGAGTAAGAAGAAAATGTCACCAACATCTTCTAGTCACGTTGGATACCTATCACCATACTCTGCTACTCATGATGGGGGCAAGAAACCAACCCTTGCGATTCATTTTGGAAGAATGAGTCCAGTCACTCCAAGTCATACTGGAATTAGTTCACCAACCTTCGCGAGTCATGTGGGAGATAGGTCATCAGCCTTTGTGAGTCATGTTGGGGGAAATAAACCAGTCGTTGTGAATCATGTTCGAAGCACAATTCCACTCACTGCGAGTCATACTACCATTATTTCACCAACCTCTACGAGTCATGTTAGATATAGGCCAATAATCCCTGTCAGTCATATTGAGGAAAATCAATCGGCCTCTGAGTCATTCTAGGATATAAACACTAGTCACTAGTGGTCATACTGGATAACTTCCACCAATGTCTACAAGTCATGTTGGATTTCAACATGTATCCACTACAAGTCATGATAGGGGAATTGATATGGTTGAGAATCCTATACATATAGGACATAGGCCCAAGTTCCCATGTATAATTTTCAAGGGATAACAACTTAATAATTTGGCCCTTGTTGTTATTGTGGTACGAAGAACATGGTGCTTGTATGAATGACCTTCTAGCTATGTGTCATCTTTAGATTCTAAACAATTTAATCAATCATTGGTTGATGAAGTGATCGTTTCAATCCCATATTCAGTTGATACCAGTCTCTTTTTAGGGGACAATGTGTCTCTTTACCATGTTTTCTTACATCTTATTCAACCAGTTGTTTAGGAAGTGGTTGTGTCGATGAAATATTCAACAGATCCCACTCTTATATTGGAGAGTGAACAGTCTTCCAAACTAGTCGAGATGATGAAATATTCGACTGATCTCACTCCTCTTTCACAAAGTGATGCATATTTTGACTTTCTTTAGAATTTCGAGTTTAGTAACTTCTGAACAAAGGGGTGTTCTACTCTCTTATAGTATGCTCCCTCCAAGTCCTAGGATGTTTTCCTTTGATTGGAATGATCTTGTGGAGTCTTTCATTCCTTCTTATGAACCTTTGCAAATAACAGTTCTGGTTGAATCTATGTTTAAAGTTGTTCTCCAATGTGTTGTACATGAAGGATAATTTTCAAGTACTTTATCCTCTTGGGAATGGAAATCATTGGGTTCTCCCAAGATTGTGTGATCTACAAGTGAGTTGTTGGATTTTGATAGAATACCTAGTGAATGTTTGGGGACTATTCTTCAGTTTCCTATCAAATTAGGAGGGAATAGTCTTATGATCAATCTGTTATTGGTTTCAAGCCCTTTAGAATTCAATATGATTCTTGGGAGTGATTATTTTTATTTGATGAAGCCTGTGTTGTCTACACTCTTTTGTGTGATGCATTTCCCTCACAATGGAAGCATTGTCACTATGGATCAAATTCCATATGATAATAACCATGATAGTTTGATTTCATGTCAAGTTTCCCCTTTGTGTGTTCCTAGTGTTCGAGTAGACTCTTCCCTGCCATGGGTGAATTATGTTGAATATTATCCACGATGTTCAATTTTTTTTTAGAAAGGATATTTATAGTTATTTTCACCTTCTCAAGATAAGGACTTGACAATTCATCAAGTTTTTAATCTACCGGGGGCATTGTTGAGGAGCGAAATTGATCGTCCATCAACTGAGAGAGTGGAACCGGTCCGGGGTTGTCTAATAACCCAAGATGTTTGGAATGAACGACCCTGATGGGTTCAACAGCTTCATTGGCCGATCTAAGGTCCTAGGAAAACCAAAGAGAAAACTAATCTAAACTAACTAATCTAACTAAAACAAATAAAACTGATTAACTAAAAAAAACAAACTAAACTAACTAACAATAACTAAAATGAACTAATACTAGCTAATAAATAAAACAAACTAATCTAACTAATCTAATTAAAACTAACTATTAAAACAAACTAACTAATCTACTATCTATATATATAAACTACTAATTAATACTATACTAACTACTATTTGAAATATAACTTATCTACAAAATATACAATATTCACAAAATACATATTTAAATAAAACCTGGAAAACTCATTTGCAATCTGCCCTAAGACAGAGAAAGGTATTTCTTTTATGATTTTATAATTTTGTAAACAAGAAATAAAACTTACTGAAATTAAACAATCTAATATACTAATTCTACACATATATCTAACTAAACTTACTACTAATAATATACTAAACAAACAAATGACAAACTGACCTGGAAACGCTCCAGATTTGTCCTGTGTATGATGACTTTGAAGCTGGTCAGAGGAAGGAAACTCGCACCGGATGATCCAAAAGCTTCTCGTAAACGATAGGCTGCACTGCTCTTTGAGTTGTTTACAGGACAAACAAGACATAAAAAATCATAACAATTATATGATTTATAAATTTCTGCAATAAGGGAAACCTATTATGAAAAAACTTATACTTAATAATTCAACTTATGAAGAAGAGAAATCTGTCATTCACAAACTGAATCAAGTAATTGCTATGTTTTTTTTTGAAACACTCAAAGAAATAAGATATGGATCATATTGATTAAATTATATCATTTGCAAAAGGCTAAGATAGCTAAAGTAGTCATTAACCAAATGCAAATAGATACACATAAACATGAAACCAAATATTGATATTATGAAAAGCTAAAGCTGTAGTAGAACATCAAATTCTGTCTCAGTCTATATTAAAATTCCATATCCTTGTTCTCCCATGAATGAGGATGATGTTATTACAAAAATAATAAGTATTTATAAGTTTTTCCAGAGGGTAAAACCTCCCTGTGGAAAGTATCAAACTGTTTACATAATCTGGGAAAATATTCCCAAGATCAACTAAACTAGGAAACTAAAATGAAAATAAATCATCCAAATATCCTCTAAACTGTCCATCAAATCGCATGCAATTCGAGTTCACCTGAAAAGGATCCAAAATAGACAAGTTAGAAGACTCTTTTATCAATAAAATGATAAAAATTAAATTCTATAGACTAGCTACATAATCATCTGATTCTGTAGCTAGTCAAAATGAGATACATAATCAGCATCATAATCGATTCAAAATCTTTAAAAGAATTAAATCCAATTATCTTCCAATGATCACTTGAAAACGAATCAAAATTATTTTATCATTCAACATTAAACATGATAAAAAATGATTCAACCGAACACAGAGATAGGACTACTCTGTTTTTCTGTTACCACAAAATCAGGTCCTCAGAGTCATAATCGAACAGTAATAAGATTGTTTCATCTCTAGTTTGAAATCGATAATCAAACATATCATATGTGATACGATCCAATCCAAAAAAATCATTTTCCACTCATTATAGCTGTAAGGATATAGCAAAAAGATTCAAATCATTTAATCGAATACAAAGATAGAAATATTCTGTTTCGATTATTGTTACAAGTCGGGTAAATGAAATCATACGTAACAACATGATAATCATTTCTCAGCAAATCGAATGAGATCGTTTTGATATTCAATTGAAAACATAACAAATCGCAAACACTTTGTTATACTTGTCTCATCAACGGGAGAAATCATCGCATCGAACAGGATTATCATGATAACTGTATAGCAAAAGATTTAGATTGTGAACGAATTCAAACCAACACTGACACATAACCAAAATTGTAATAGGATCAATCAAGCAAAATTTGTCATAGATTTCGATCGTTGATCCTTGCATAGTCAACAGATAGGATAGATTAATTTTGATCACAATCGTTTTAATCAAACGAATCATAACAGGGTTTGACGAATCATAAGAGGCAAAAGTATAGAGTGTAAAATCTTGAGAGAAGTCAGGGCTCGTGAGAGACAGAGCGTCTATTATGGCCTTCTTTATGGCATTAAAAGTTTGATTTTCTGTGGGTCCCCAGTGATATTGGGTGTATTTCTTAATTAGGTTCTGTAGAGGCCTGACCATTTCTGAGAAGCTGGGGACAAATCTTCTCATGAAGTTAATCTAGCCTAGGAAAGATTGCATGGATTTCTTGGATGTAGGAGGGGGAAGTTTAGCGATGACTTGAGTCCTCTCGGGGTCAATAATCATTCCTTCACTAGACACAATGAATCCTAGTAGTTTACCTTGTTCTACTGCAAAGATGGACTTTTTGGGGTTCAAGGAGATGCCGTATTTACGACATCGTAGTAGAACGGCTCGCAAGTGAGCTAGATGATCGTCTTTGTTTTTAGAATAAACAGTCACATAATCTAAGTAAACTATGACAGAGTGATTGATTAAGCCTCTAAAAGCAATGTCCATTTCTCTCTTAAAGGTAGCACCAGCATTAATCAATCCAAAGGGCATTTTGCGATCAGCATAAGTGCCCCACGGGGTACAGAAGGTGGTTTTGAGTTGGTTTGGTGGAGACATCAGGACTTGGTTGTATCTAGAGAAACCATCCAATAAAGATAGCCTCTCGGAACCAGATACCTCTTGCAAGATCTGTTCCATGGGTGGGACAGGATAATTGTCTTTGTCAGGCGCTCTATTGAGGTTTCGAAAATCGACGCAAAGTCGAATTTCCCCATTTTTCTTCTGAACTGGGACAAGGTTGGACACCCATTGAGTTTATTCAATTCTTTTTGAATGGTCGGTTCTAGTTTAGGGTGCATTTTCCTCAGTTTCTATTGGAAGGGTAAGGTTTGGGGCTTCATCGGGATGACATGTTGTATGATATTAGGATCAAACATTTTAAGATCATCATATGTCCATGCAAAGACATCCTTAAATTATTTAAATAATTTAACGAAAGAAGCTTTTTCTTGTCTAGAACATCCCAAGCCTAGATTGATGCACTGAGGATTTTCACTAGTTCCTAAATTGACTTTTTCATAAGACAACGAGGAACTATTGGTTTTACCATTGACCGTCTTTTTAAATTTATCTTCAAAATCATAAAAATTTTCTAATCTGACTATGGATTTGGGTATAAAATTTACCATGTCCGATAGAGCTTCAGGAGATTTCGGATCATGTATTACCGTAAAATCATGCAAATTGTCGTGCGTGCGTTCGTTCATCAATCACTGTGCCTTGAAAGGTTTCTTCCATGTTAAGAAAGTTAATGATTTGCTGATCATCGTCAAATACTCTCCAGTTTGTGATATTGTCAGGAACAGATGGTTGAAACAATAGCTCGACGGAGAATGCGTTTGGGGACAAGCCTTCTGCAGGAAGAAGTTTAGAGGCTACATTAGCTAGTAGATCTGCTCCAACATTATTTAGTCTAGAAATGGAATTTATATTGAAAGCAGAAAATTTCTTAATTAAACTCCATACCTCAGACTGGTAACTTTTGAGATGCGGGGAAAGACAGTGTATAGAGTCTCTTACCTGCCTAACCACTATTTCAGAGTCGTCGAATACAACCAGGTTTTGAATGTTCATATCCAGAGATTTTCTGAGACCTTGCAGTAAAGCCTCATATTCTGCAGTATTGTTAGTACATTCAAATTCTAGTCTACAAGCCATTAATGTCTTGTTACCTGCCAGATTGATAATGATGCAGCCTTCTCTAGCTCCTTCTTTAGACTTGGAATAGTCGAAATATAGAGACCAAATTTGGTTTCCATCGGGCACATGGGACTGTTACATAGAAGTTGTTGTTTGCATATATGCTACAATCTCAGACTGTTGTTATGGATTGTTGATAGGTGAGACCTCAACCATGAAACTGCTGAAGAAGGTGTCCATCCCTTGGACTTCGGGTGAATCAACAAAAGGTGTATATGGTTCGTTAGGATCGTTCAAATCTGTGACCGTGAACTTAAGGTAATGCTCATGATTCACTCTGATCTTGTTAGGCTTACCATTCTATGGAAGCCATAAGTGAGACCAGTCCATCGCGAAGTAACCATGCAGCTACTCTGACCAGTCCCTGCTCAAAAACAGACCATACACTTCTGGAATATCCACAACGATTATATCAATAACCTGATAAACCTTTGGGTTAGACGATAATCTAATCAATACATTTTTTAGTTCGCCTATAACTTTAACATTTGTCCGATCAAGTTGTGATTTTCAAAGTAGATGGTTCCACTTCAACGTTAATCTTTTGGCAAATAGACCAAGGCATCACATTGGATGACGCTCCTGAGTCCACCATACAATTATGCACATTTCTGTTGAAAATCTCAAAAGTTAAAAGAAAAGGAGGTACATTCTTGCGAGTACTAAGAGTAGTAGCTTGTGGCTTTTTACTCGCAATTTCTAATGCTACTTTATTTACATTATTTACAGGGGTTATAGGAAGGCTTCCTTTATATTGAGGATCAGGATTATTTTTAGTGGAAGTCTTCTGCGGAAATTTGCTTTGCACAACCTTGTTACCATTGGGACTTCCATTTTTTACATTCTCTGAAATATTTTGCAACATTTTCTATAACAGAAATGGAAACTTCAACAACTCATAAATAGAAATGTTAGCCCTTAATTTTTTAAGATCTTCAACAACATCGTAATCTAAGTTAGGGATGACATTACTCTGTTTAGTTTCTGCTGCTTTAGATGGATTTAGAGGTGAAGTTGTAGTGTTCTCGGTAGAAGGCTTATTTGTTGTCTTACTCCTAGTGTTATAAGGGTGAACAGTCTCGAAGTTAGCTTGAAAGATGCTGTCCGAGAAGTGTACAAAGATGTTTGGAGAAGACTCATCTTCTTGAACTGTTTCTTGTTCAACTTCCTCCTGAGGGGTCTCAAGGGGCATCAAGTTATCTTGGGCTTCTAGAATTGTTTGAAGAGCACATTGCAAACTTTCTAGGTTCAATCCTTCGGGGTTTGGATTAGGTCGGTTGGTAGGAAAAGGCTTTCGGAAAGGAGGTTTGTAGGGTCCTTTACTCGAGGAAGATTCTTCAGTTGACCTTTTTAAGTCTATAACTTGATTCGAAAGTTTTTGAACAACTTTTGTTAAATTTTCCAAATCAGAGTTTTCAGGTTGTGTTTTACTTTGAGTAGGTCTGGGGAGAATTTCAATCTTCTTTTTGGAAGAAGAACTAGTTTCAATTTCGTTGCTAGAAGAGTCCTTAAGACTAAGTATGTCTTTTTCAAACTGACAAGCCTCCTCAAAGGCTTCTAACAACGTGACCTTTTTAGATCGTTTAACCCAAATAGCTATACTTTGATGTAAAGATTTAGTGTAGTAATCTATTACAAGACTCTCAGCAGGCATGGAATCTGCAGGGATTCTATTTTTAAGAGTTAAGAATCTTTGATTAAAATCTTTAACTTTTTCTTTTGGGTTCATTTTTAAGCTTGAAAGATCCATGACTAAGACTTCCGGAGGTTTACCATCTCCGAATTTTTCCAAAAAGCATGACTCGAAATTTTCCCAAGACATGATGGTATGGGGCTGTTGGGCAAAGTACCAAGTGGATGCATTACCCTCAAAAGTATAAGGGAACAACCTACAAACAACGTCTTCACGTTTAACATTGTGGAGCCTAATGGCTAACATAAATTTTTTAATATTATCTTCATCTATCTGTTTGGAATCAGGATCAAAATTAGGAAGCAACTTCTCCGGGTGTTTAGGTAAAGGGTGTTGAGCTCCAGGTACAGCTACAACATCCTGGTCCAACCAGGGTCTAGCAGGGTTGTTCTGATTTGACATTGGGGTAGTGGGTGTGGAAGGCTGAGAAGGTGAATTGCCTTCATCTGAAGAGGAATCTCCTCTAGAATATGAAGGAGATGAGGGAGGTGGTGAAGGAGGTATCCTAGATCCTCCTGCAGTAGGATTTAAGTTTGGATCTGTAGGATTCACAGTGAGGTTAGTGTCACCTAATTGTTCTCTGATATCAGAGAAATCCAAAGGTTGACCCCACATACGGTTTGGTTTCCTAAGATGAGCTAAGGTGCTATGTGTTTTAATAAGAGATCGACGAACAATCTCTTGTATGTAACCACCTATAGGATTAGGGGTTTCTAGCTCAAATGTGATCTGTGGATCGTCAGTTGAAGTAGTTGTTGTTTGAAGGGGAATATTATCGTGTGAACGGCTTCTAGTCACTATAGTTGAGCGATTAGGGGGGGGAGGAGTCTTGTGACCACCTCGTGCCATTAATTAAGTTCAGGCCCTCCTTCTAGCGCCATTTGTTAACGGGAAAAATTGACCGTCCGTCAACTGAGAGAGTGGAACCGGTTCGGGGTTGTCTAATAACCCAAGTTGTTTGGAATGAACCACCCTAAAAGGTTTAGCGGCTCCGTTGGCCGATCTAAGGTCCTAGGAAAATCAAAGAGAAAACTAATCTAAACTAACTAATCTAACTAAAACAAATAAAACTAATTAACTAAAAAAAACAAACTAGACTAACTAACAATAACTAAAATGAACTAATACTAACTGACAAATAAAACGAACTAATCTAACTAATCTAATTAAAACTAACTATTAAAACAAACCAACTAATCTACTATCTATATATATAAACTACTAATTAATACTATACTAACTACTATCTGAAATATAACTTATCTACAAAATATACAACATTCACAAAATATAGATTTAAATAAAACCTGGAAAACTCATTTGCAATCTGCCCTAAGACAGAGAAAGGTATTTCTTTTATGATTTTATAATTTTGTAAACAAGAAATAAAACTTACTGAAATTAAACAATCTAATATACTAATTCTACACATATATCTAACTAAACTTACTACTAATAATATACTAAACAAACAAATGACAAACTGACCTGGAAACGCTCCAGATTTGTCCTGTGTATGATGACTTTGAAGCTGGTCAGAGGAAGGAAACTCGCACCGGATGATCCAAAAGCTTCTCGTAAACGATAGGCTGCACTGCTCTTTGAGTTGTTTACAGGACAAACAAGACATAAAAAATCATAACAATTATATGATTTATAAATTTCTGCAATAAGGGAAACCTATTATGAAAAAACTTATACTTAATAATTCAACTTATGAAGAAGAGAAATCTGTCATTCACAAACTGAATCAAGTAATTGCTATGTTTTTTTTTAAACACTAGAAGAAATCAGATATGGATTAAATTGATTAAATTATATCATTTGCAAAAGACTAAGATAGCTAATGTAGTCATTAACCAAATGCAAATAGATACACATAAACATGAAACAAAATATTGATATTATGAAAATCTAAAGCTATAGCAGAACATCAAATTCTGTCTCAGTCTGTATTAAAATTCCATATCCTTGTTCTCCCACGAATGAGGATGATGTTATTACAAAAATAATAAGTATTTATAAGTTTTTCCAGAGGGTAAAACCTCCCTGTGGAAAGTATCAAACTGTTTACATAATCTGGGAAAATATTCCCAAGATCAACTAAACTAGGAAACTAAAATGAAAATAAATCATCCAAATATCCTCTAAACTGTCTATCAAATCCCATGCAATTCGAGTTCACCTGAAAAGGATCCAAAATAGACAAGTTAGAAGACTCTTTTATCAATAAAATGATAAAAATTAACTTCTATAGACTAGCTACAGAATCATCTGATTCTGTAGCTAGTCAAAATGAGATACATAATCGGCATAATAATCGATTCAAAATCTTTAAAAGAATTAAATCCAATTATCTTCCAATGATCACTTGAAAATGAATCAAAATTATTTTATCATTCAACATTAAATAGGATAAAAAATGATTCAACCAAACACAGAGATAGGACTACTCTGTTCTTCTATTACCACAAAATCGGGTCCTCAAAGTCATAATCAAACAATAATAAGGTTGTTTCATATCCAATTTGAAATCGATAATCAAACATATCATATGTGATACGATCCAATCCAACAAAATCATTTTCCACTCGTTATAGTTGTAACGATATAGCAAAAAGATTCAAATCATTTAATTGAATACAAAGATAGAAATATTATGTTTCGATTATTGTTACAAGTCGGGTAAATGAAATCATACGTAACAACATCATAATCGTTTCTCAGCAAATCGAATGAGATCATTTTGATGTTCAATTGAAAACATAACAAATCGCAAACACTTTGTTATACTTGTCTCATCAACGGGAGAAATCATTGCATCGAATAGGATTATCACGATAACTGTATAGCAAAAAATTTAGATTGTAAACGAATTCAAACCAACACTGACACATAACCAAAATCGTAACAAGATCAATCAAACAAAATTTGTCATAGATTTCGATCATTGATCCTTGCAAATTCAACAGACAGGATCGATTAATTTTGATCACAATCGCAACAATCAAACTTAATCAAACCGTTTATTAACTGTAGCACATGGATCATAACCAAATCAGATATGAGCATGATACAAACCAAACTATTAATTTTGTCACCTTAACAAGGCAAGCCAATCACTCAAATCCAAATGAAGATCACTCAAATCCAATCAAAATCTATTTATTTCTATACTAGGAATAATCAGATCGTATATCGAATCAAAATTTCTTTTTATTCAAAGCAAAGCTATATATAGAATGCACACAATATAACAGAGCTATTCAAGGTGTGAACAGAACTGTTTAAAAACTGAATTGCAAACATTATATCAACCTAGATTATTTACAAAACAAAACAATGTAAAGCCATACCTGTGTAGCAACGAGGCTGCTTGCTTATAACAAGTTTGAGTTTACAACAGCCGTGGCTGATTCCACATTTTTAAACAGGATGGAGCCAGTTGTCTTTTGTTTTTTATCCGTCGCTTGTAGCTTGGTCTTTTGACTGGTTAGCAATGTAATCTGGTCCTCTAGTGACTGAATCTTTCACTAGAGTATTGGAACATCAATATAATATCGCTCTAACCATGAATTGCATTGATCACAGGGTGACACTGTGGGTTTAGACAGAGCAGGCGAGGGTTTGGGAAAATGACCAAGGGTTTCATGAGGCAATTCAATACCAGGGTAGTTAGGATCGTCCTTAATGAAGGGGGTAGGTTTGTTACAAAATCATAAGGGGGTTCGTGACACAAACCTTGCGAATAGGGATATTCGCTAGCCAAGAAATGCTCCACTTTCGAATCAGGGTCCTCACTCAAGACGATAGGGTTTGTCTCAACAGGGGGTTTTGGCTTGTTCCTTGCCATCCATGAAATCAAACGTGCATTCCTTTTCCCTTTAACATTTGCAGTGAGGATTGCCTTGGGATTTTTTCTCATAGGCTTAACAGTCTCAACACTTTTAGTCACAGTGTGGGGTAAGTCGATAAAAGGGTCGACCGAGGGTTTAGGCAGAAGGACATGGTAGGGCACTGGGGGTACAACCTTGACCTCACTCACCACAGGTTTGTCAACCTGTGTAGGGTTCGGATCCTCGAAACCATTTCGAGCAACGAAATTGCTCCAACTATCCCTGTGCAGACTCAAATGACAGACAACGATAAGCTTAACAAGCCCATAATGAAAAAGGCTACTATCAGCCTCGTGTCTTTTGTACTTCTTCGACATTTTAAACAGGCTACGATGCAAATAATAGGGCATATTGAGAGAGTATCCCACAAAAACCATAAGCAAACGCAGGTGGTGGAGGAACACAAGTCCATATCGACCTTCGTAGGTCACAAACTGCTTGATTATCATCAATAAATCATGCTAACGTTGTTTAAGCATAGTTATGGGCATACCTCTATCACAGGAGGTGATTTTGGGCAATTGAAACAACAATGTCCACGGAACTTCCTCGACCTTGCAATTCTTAAACCAACGTTGTCCAGAGGTAGCTAACCCCATGGATGAGCTGATGAACTGTTCATCAATCTCTAACTGTACATCACCTACCTTGGCTCAACCATCGAAGGTCATGGAAAACTGTCGAGCTACACAAAAGTTAAAACCCTCGAAACATTCCACGAAGGTAAGCCATCCATTGTCTGCCAAATCTTGGCGGGCATTGTCAAACATTAACAGGGCCTGGTTGCCATTGGGTTCAACTCGCATGACTGGTGCCATGGAGCTGAATGCATGGTAAGGGAAGGGTTTGAATTCATCAACACATAGTAACAGAGCTACCCGAACCAACAACAATGAATCGAGCCAAAAGGGGTAAGCATAAATGCACGCATGCGAAGGTGGTGGAGTTTTCCATGCATAATATTCATTACCTAAGTGCAACCGCCAAATTTCATTGTTGTTCATTCCATAATAACAGTTCAACCATTAAGCCATGTGTACAACCAATCAAATCCAATGTGCATACCAATACGCGCCAACGCTATGCCATAGTGTTCAAAAAAATCGACGTATAGATCAATACCAAAATCATTATGCGCCAATGTATTAATCAAAAGTTCAACCAAGGTGCCAAAATGATATTCATATAGTTGACAATCCAATAAGTCATGAAAATATTAACATAAAGATTATATCATATATATATAATAAATTTAATCATAACCCCTATGCAGAATCAAAGATCAGGCAAGTCATAAAAAGTGTAAATCAAAATGCTCAATGCCTTACAAAATCAATAAAATCAAGTTATGCAATCAATATAAGAATTTCCAATGAGCATAGTTCGAAAGTCCTTCTAGCCACATAACGATAAACAAAAGGTAAGTGCAGTAGGCATATCGATAAAAAGATCATGACAGTTCAGATAGTGATCAAAAAGTGACCTCGAAAGGAGAATTTTTCACGCTTATAGTCGTGAAAACTTAATGAAGACAAATGTGTAAATGTCGCAAGAAATGAAAGTGTCGTCTATTTGAAAAATGCGACGAAAAACTTGATGTTTGCAAGACATAGGTGTAGGCAGCTTATAGGATAATAAAAATGTGAATTGGCTGCCAACAGGCATGTAATACTTTGATTTCCCATCTTGTTTTGAGTAATTTGGAATTTCCTTTTGAGTCTAATCCTATTGTTTGTAATACATAAAGCCCCAGTATTTGTGTGTTGTCAATCTACAATTTCATGGATTTTGAGTTTCCTTCAGATAAGGCTATCCGTGAAGCTACGATTATGGATCTTCGACCTCCCCCTGAACTGGAAACTTCAAATTTTGGTTACCAAAGAATCTCTTGGCCTGATCCTAGTGATTGTCTCTACCTGGAAAATTTTTATAAATAAGTCAACAGGTTGTGTGGTCCTATGTAAATATTGTACTTTTAGGGTTTCTTGTTTTCATGTTTTGTATCCCATAATACTTGTTTTTATCAGAGGTTTCTATATTGGACTTATTAACTTATGCGTGAGTGTTTTCGGTGTTATGTACAAGACTATAAATAAATTTTTATTTAGTACCTTATCTTCCATGTCGAACCATTCTGATAGGTAATGATATTGAAACTGGCATATAGGTTAGATTTTCCATGCCATGCATTTTTTCATTATCCATTTCCTATTTCATTTTTCCCTAGGATCGAACCCACTGAGTTGCGACAATGAACCTTCTTTGTTGTTTAGAAGTGTTGTAATTCACATGGTAGAGCTTATCTTCCAGAGGCACCTTATATTAGACCCCATTTTCATTTTTTCATCCATGCTGCCTGTTTTCTATTAGGTTTGGGAGTCCTATTTATTCATGCCATGACTTTGGGTTGAAGCTTCATATTTTCTTCTCAATTATTTTCTCTCCTTTTACCTATGGGAATCCCTCTAACATATGTTGATACTTATTTCATCACCTCTTCAGATTCTTCAATAGGTATTGTATTTCTTAATGGGATGTAGGATAGGGTCATTTCCTCCTACACAATGCATTTATCTATATCATTCACATATCTTCCATAGGGTCCACCCCATTTTTTTTTGACGTCATACCTTCAAACTTATTTAAATGTGTTGTTATGAATGGTAGATATTACCTCTCCATGGGAAATCTAGTTAGTACATCGCTTGAATTTTTGACACCCATGCTGCAATTGTTTTAGGAGGATTGGAAGGCATTCTTAGTCCTACCATGTTCTTTCTTTCAAGTTTCATGAATTCCTCTTAGTCTCTTGTTGGATAACCTACCCACATGGATTCCAAAATTTTGTTAAGTTTTAATTGCATTTCATATTTTCCGCTCGCACTTCTAGGCCTAATTGCAACTTCAACACCTCTTGTTGAACCAGTTTCTTATGCATTCCTACTAGCTGCTAGCCTGGCAATTTATTTCTTTGTGACTTGACACTTTATATCTAGAGGATACATCCCATGAGTGCCCTTGTCATGCACATGCTTCCTTGCATTGAGAAAAGGTGTGTTCATTGTGCTTTGGAATTATTTTTCTTTCCTATGACACTCACATCCTCCACTATGTTATAACATTCTTTTATGCCTTTTCAGGGTTTAATAGCATGAAAAATATGAAAAATAAAAAAATAAAAAAAAATAAGGCGGGGAAGCATATATATTTTTTTATTGGAAAAAGTCTTATCTCCCTTGAAAAAATTATAATCTTTGAGTGAGTGTCTCAATATTTTGTGTTTAGTATGGATTTAGGAGATTTTTTTTCATTTCTGAGCATAATTTCCTCCAATTGGTTATTATTCCAACCATATGGAGCATTTGTTTAGACCTCCTATATCACGATTGTATCCTAGTTTATAATCCATGCTTCCTAAGTCACATAATGTGTCATGTTGTTTTTCAAGGGAATTTTGTTCCTAAGTCGACCATTCTACAGAAAGTATTTAACCTTTCAAGTGATCCTTCCTTTCAAGTAGAAGGTCCCCATTGAATTCATGTTGATGGGTCTTCTCTTATCAAATCCAACACATTTCTCTGAGAGTATGACCTAGAGTTTCACCCTGGGCCTATTTCCATCATCAAAAGGTGACCTTATGCTCAACATATGATAAACCATCATTGGTATTTGACTGAGTAGTTCCTTTGTGTTTGACGTCAACAACAATCATCATGCATAGAGATTCATGCGGTACCTTGGTTTCCATATGCCCCCATTGGTGGATTCTTCATCTTTATTAATAGTCTCCATTATTGGATACTATTTAGAGAGCGTCTGCAATGCAATATTCCATTCAATGCATCTCGGAGAAACACCTTGGTGTGGTCCTTACAATCTGTTTATCCGAGTCCTTCCAAATATTTGGCCTGTTGCTACCCCTCGTGCTTGATGATGGAGGATTCCTTAATGCCTTCCTTCCAGCGAATCTGTTCCTATCAAATTCATCATATGTTTCTCTGGGAAATGGATATGAAGTTATTTATGGTACCTTGGGTCTTGCATTCATTAGTGGCATGTTCCCTCACTATTGACAGTGGGAATACATAAATGTCCAATTTTTAATAGATTCTACAAGGTGTTTGACACCATGTCATTCATTCACACTTGTTATATTGTACCATGGTAACTTAATTCCCATTATCGTCATCGGTGGGTCGTATTTCATTTGTTAACATTATACATCAATGACCGGTAATCAAATGATGTCTCACTATCACATCTATTCACATTGTGCATAATCATACAACATTAGATCATTTTGAAGACTCTAGGTGAAGTGACAACATCACATTTTTTTTATCCTACCCAACATATTGTACCACCCCTCAGACATTGGTACTTGCAATGAATCATCTTTTTCATTCCATTGGTTCTATATATCCTCTGATTTTGATTTGGAGACATAGCTCCATTATGTATTTCTCGTGTCCTTGATTTCCACTTTATATATCACATGGATCCACTGTGTATTGTTCATGGCCATGGAAATAATTTATAATTTCATATATCCCATGGATATGCAGTGTAATTAATTTGGCGACCATGCTTACATCACTCTTGAGCATGGGTATGACCGACTTGGGAAAATAATACTTGATTTCTACTAACAATTTATGTTCTTGAATCAAATGTTCAATAACCTACATTGGATATACTTCAATGCATCTTCTCATCTTAGATTTATAATGTGTTTCGACCATTAGTTTCCCTTCTGATCTCACACATTAGGGGGATGTATTATACCAAAATTTTCCACATCATTTTCACTTGTGAGATGTCTTAGTCCTTATCCCTAACTTGCAAATTTAAATCCAAACTTCCCTCATCAAAATTACTTACAAAACAACACTTTTTTTCCATCCTCGAGTCACCCTTGTGAAAATCATAGAGGTTCGCACGTTGCTAGTTTTCAACTCGTGTATAACCTAAAAAAATGTGAAAAATAAAATAATTCCACTTTTTTGGGTGATGTTTTTGGTTGGGATTGTTCCTATCCTCCCATGAGTCCGTACCTAATAGAATTAAACCACCTCAACCACTTGAGGGTGGTATAAATGCACCTTTTAGAGAATGGATGAGGGGGACAACCAAGGTGCAAAGTTATGCTAAAGAATTTGCAAGCTTCCCTTTCACCCATATCCATTGAGTAGAATCCCCTTGATTTTTCAACTTTCTTTCCAGTAGTCATTTCTCTCTTCTATGTGACTATAGGGTGTTTTCCTATCCCCATTGAGTCATCCGAGGAAGGGAAATCCTATTGAGTGAATCTTCCATTGCAAGTTGGATTCGAGGCAATTTTGATGGTTGGAGTAAGGTTGTAACCCCTCATTTATATTGTTTCTAAAAAAATGGTTATATTTCCCTCCGTACTTGTGTGATATTGTTCAATCTACTTATGTATTTAAATTTGATTCATGTATTTCAATTTATCTATATATTACATCAATGATTTGATCCTATAAATACCTTGCTGCAACATTTTCTTGATATCCTTTTGAATATTAACTTGGGCAGAGATTAGTAGTGGATTGAGGTATGAGAGTGAGGAATGACATTAACCCATAGGATACAAGGTGTGACATCCTTTCTCTTCTATCCTTAGGTAGTTATTTCATTGCAAGTTTTGTATGCGAGGGTAGGTTTTGTCTTTTGTATATGGTCAAGTTCTGTTGTGACATGACCCAAAGAAACATGAGAAATGTTTCATAACACCTATACCAAAGGCTCACCAAAGGCACATTTTTCCACCATAATATGACTTAACACTTTTTTTTGACCATATTAAATAGTAAGTCATGGATATTTTTGAATGTTGCTTAGTAAATGTGTTTTGAGGTGGAATTTTGTGTATATTATACTTTTTTTCTCTAATTTTTATGCCAAAAGATGTGCGTAGGAGCAAGCAAATCAAAATCCATGAATCAAGAGAGATTATGGGAACAAAAATCCTAAACATAAAGAATTTTGTCTCCCTAGAGTGGTGACAACCAAGACTCAAGGGACATTGTCCCCACTTACCTCTTGAGAAATCTCTTTTCATTAATATCCACTCTTGATCAACAACAATTTGAAATATTTATTGGATTGATTGATATGCCCTATTTCCCCACTTATCTCCTCAATCTAAGAAAAGAGGTTGAACTCCCAAGACTATATCTACATCTCTAGCCTGGGAGAGAAGGGACACATTTTTAATAATATTGTATTGAGACATTGTTGTGAATAATTTTATTGAGGAATTAGAGCCCTTTTTTTATTAATGTGCTACCGGTGTTAATGGAATAACTATGGTCATGTTTTCATCTTATTAGGGTTTTTTCAACATTCCTTGTGCTTCTTGGGTAGGTCCTACTCAAGAGGGTTCAAGGACCTTGTTGCAATTTCTTTACTTATTTTCATGTTAAGTTAGTGATTAGTTAGAATTTAATTCAGTATTGAATATTAACATAATTTTGCATGATTAATTCTTCTTTCTTCCAAGTTATCATTAACTTGTTAGTTATGACATGCATCCTTATAAAGATTCAACAACCTCTTGGAATACTCTTATGTGCCTTTCCAAGAGCAAGAGCCTCATATCTATTTTATTTTGTTATAATCTAGTTTTGTTTATGCTTCAAAAAACTTACACTAGCTTTCTAGGATTCTTTTTGGCTTCCTATAGGAGTTTCCTATAGAAAGTGTATAGTTCATGTAGAAACCTTTTGTAGGACTGTTTCATTTCTAGCATTTAGTTTATATTAATATTATTTTCATGAGAACAACAATAAATATAACAAGACAAATTTATTGATATTGATCAAAGGGTTAGGCCAAAAATAGTTTTTTTAAGTTTATGCATTAGTTTATTTTTATTTAAATTGCAACTTTTTGTCATACACTAGAATGAATTCACTTCCGTATTTCATTTTTATCTTTATGACTTAGTTTTTATATTAAATTATTTTCTTATGAAAACTAGATTACTTGCTATTTCAATTTGGTGTGATTTTCATGTTGCCATGTTAACAGGAAGAATGTGCTTGTCATTGATGGAAAGAACAAAAATGAACCAAACCTTGAGAAATCTCAGAAGAGATAGTGGTTTCCAGATGAGGTCCAAGAGATGGATTCACAGGAGGAGAAAAGGTAGAGACCCATGAACACTTATAAATCCTTCTGATTTAGAGAGATTAGAAGCTCAAGAGGAAGAGAGATAGTGGTTGTTGGATCACTGATCCAGAGGACCAACAACCGTCAGATTAAATTAATAAAGGATATGATAAGAAGGGAAGAACAACTGAGAATTTGATCATCCAATTTTTTGTCATCTTCCGGATTGATTTAAGTGGAAGGAAAGGATAAGCAAGGGTTGAGATATGAGATTTCGGTCACCCAAATTTTCGTCAGCCGTCAGATTAAAATAAGTGGAAGGATAGGATAAGTTAGAAGAAGGGTGCACTAGTATCAGCGGATGATATTTGGGCACTCTTATCTATGGTCCATAGGGAATATCGGACCCACTCGACCTTTCTTCCTTTAACGGTGGGGGGGGGGGTCTGAGTTGCTGGTATTTCTCATGTGGGACCCTTGTACATGTCACCTTCTTGTCAACTTGGAACCTCCTCTCTCATTACCACTTACTGACTAACCCCCCCTTGGAGAAAAACATCAAACCACTCATACATACCACCTCTGCACTCCAACGTCACACTCCACTACCCGTTACATGTTACACTCCACTACCGCTCTCTTCCTCCTCCTCCACTACACTACCTACACATCTCATCCACGTCAGCAGACCAGCTCAGCAAGGACATGTGGCAGACCTTGTCAACAAGGACATGTGGAAGACCACGTCAGCAAGGACATGTGGAAGACCATGTTAGCAAGTACACATGGCATAATGTACCATGTCAACAAGTGACATAAGAAAGATATTTCACTCTAGGAGATTTACTTCAGATGTTTCATCACCAAAAAATGTCAAAAGTATCGAAGTCCCGAAGTATGAAGGTATGAAGTCATTCTCAGTCATCCCATCTAAATATCACTTCGGGTGCATTCTCAACCGTTGATCTATTTCAATGGAAGGAAAGTGTAAGTGGAAGTGTTTACCGACAACAAGAAGTCTCCACCGCCTATGACTTATTCAGCAGGTGACTACTCTGGAGGAGAATGAAGCAGCGATTAGCCTAAAGTCCCGAAGTCCCAAACATCGAATACTCAAAGAAGACCTTGATCATTGATCGCTAGGATGGGTATGTGTTAGAAGATTATAAATTCGGGTGAAAGAACTCTGGGAGAAATGAGCGCATAGGAGTTGAAACTCCTGAAGCCTGAAGTGTCAAAGTCACTCATGATTGTTGATTGTGCAGGAGGGTACGTGTCAATAGATTGTTGACTCTGGATGAAAGAGTTCATGGAAAAGTGAAGCGTCGAAAAGTTGAAAAGGCCGACATCCCAAAGTGGAGGATAGCCATTGGATTAAGGAGGAAAGATGTTAGCAGATCTTCCATTTCAAAAGAAATTGAGTCAGAAGAAATGAGAATTTGAGATTGAAAATCTATGAAGTCCGAAGACCCAAAGGATTTCTTGATCATTTATCCGAGAGGGACACACATCAGTGGATTGTGAACTCCAGAATATTGACATACCGAGGAAAGCAGGGGTTGTTATTTGAAACTCCCGAAGTTCGGATCATGAAATAAATCATAGCCGTTGATTTAGGAAAGTTAGATCTGATCCCCAGATCGTGAAAGCACAAATTTGAACTGTCTGTTTAGGAGAACCATCAATATCATGAGATCTATGATCCCATCACATTATGGAGATTGAAGATGCACGAACTTTAAAAAGATGAAGGTGGGCTTCAATTGAAACCATGATTTTGGAGAAAGGACACATGGAGGCTTGAGGCAAATTGTGGGGCAAAAAGTAGTTTGATACAAACCACCTTTGGACGTGCCTACAATCTCATGGTCACATGATATCATTGCCCAAGGTCATATCAATAAACGGATCTAGCGCCCACTAGATCGGGATTAGGAAACACCTTTTGAATAGGCGTTTGGTCACCACCGATGGTCATGTGAAAGAAGGGGCTTAGAAGACAAAGAAGCCAAAAACAACTGACTGTAACTACCAGAGAATATGAAGAGTTACGACTACCAGAGAAGCCAGAGAATCTTAGGATAACGTCCGCTTATTATGAATAGATTCAAAATAACCGCAAGGGAAGATAAAGAGATTGAATGATGATCAGGTAGAGGAATCGAGGTGAGAAATACATGTAGAATAGAAAAGATAGTGTGCTTTCTCGATAGTTATGCATGTGGGTAGAATGTGACCGTGGAATGGACCTTAACTCTAGATCATAGGTGCAACGTATAGGATGCAAATACAACACAAAGTATAAAGGAAGAAGAGAAGTTGAACAGAGTGACACAAGTGCATAGCAGGAGAAGGAGCAGAGTATAGAAGCGGAACAGAGTAATAGAAGATGATAGAGGCAGATGAGACATGGAGCTGTAACAGACCATATCAGAGATAGATGAAGTAAGTAATTTTTTTTTAAGGTTCAATCAGGGTTGTAGGGTGGTGCTAGAGAGGACTGCATTCCTCTAAATTTTGTTTGGTTCTAGAAGATATTATGGGAGTTGGTGCTTCCATCTACTGGGTGCTAGAGAAACCTCAGAGTTGGTGCTAGATAAATCTGAGAGTTGGTGCTCTCTGCATGTTGTAGCTTGCTATCAGAGTTTGTAGCCTCACATTTGAGTTGGAGCTCAAAGATTGTGATGTGCATGAAATTTGGAGCTTGAATGACATCCTAAGAAGAAGAGGTTTTCACTCTTATGGGTTTCCTCATGAAAATCAGTGTCTTTGTGCATTCTGTGTGATTGATCAAATATTGTATATCTATGCATGTTAAGTTATCAACAACACATTAAATAATAATCTAGAAAGGATAAGAAAATATCATGAAAAGTTTCAATCTTATATACATAACTAATTCACCCCCCACCCTCTCAGTTATAATTCCAACAATTGGTATTAGAGTTGATGCCTTTGAGCAAAGGTAGATCCATAAGATTGAACATGAATAGTCATGATGGAAGTTCAACTAATAGAACCCCTCTGTTTGATGGAATAAACTTTGTCTTCTAGAAAATAAGAATGAGAACACATTTAATGTCTTTGGGTGCTGATTTTTGGGATGTTGTTGAAATGAGATATGTGAAGCCTTTAGTATTCACCTCAGAAGATGATAAGATGGAGTTTATATTTAATGAAAAAGAAATGAATGCCATCGTCAGTGGACTTGCTGAAGCCATTTTTTTCAAATTCTTGCACTATGATTCAACAAAAGTTATGTGGGACAAGTCCATAAGTAGTTATGAAGGTAATGAAAAGGTGAAAGACACAAAACTTCAGACTCACTGACTGAAATTTGAGCAGTTAAAGATGGATGAAGACGAAACTATCAGTAAGTAATTATTATGTATAGAATAACTTGTCAACACTATGACAGGCCTAGGTGAAATGATAGATGAATCTTTTCTAGTCCAGAAAATATTAAGATCTCTTCCTGATAGATTTAACTCAAAGGTCTCTGCTATAGAGGAAATAGCTGATCTCAAAACCTTCACAGTAGATCAACTTCTGGGAACCCTAACTTCTTATGAAATGAGAATCACCAAAGGTAAATCCACTACAAGAGAGGCATCTTTTAAAGTAGAGAAAAACATAGACTCCGATATAGATGATATTGAAGCAAATTTTGTGAGAAGATTGAAGAAAGGATCAGGTAAATACAAAGGTAAATTGCCCTTAAAATGTTTCAACTGTGGTAATATAGGTCATTTTTCATCTAAGTTTCCTCAAAAAAGAAAGGATCAGACATATGACGATGAAGAGAATCACAAACACAAGAAGGTCTATAATGATCTAAAAATGAAGAAGATTTGAAAACCTTGAATAAATATTGCAAGTGAAATGTTATGTGTTTAAAGCAACAGGATCAATTTGCAACACATAAATTAAGGATTACTTATGCGAAATGCACATAGACAACAACATTAAACATTGAACATCAACACATAAACACAACAACTTGATAAAGGAGTTAACCCCTCTATGGGCTACAACTCCTGGTCCAGCTTCCAATGGATCATTATTATTAAATTGCTCAAAGTTCTCAAAAACATGCCTTACAATGCTCAAAATGACAAACTGACTTCTCCAATGGCTTCCTAGCATCCCAAAACCCCTGTCTGGGCTCTTTCGGCACCTGAAACGGTCGAAAAATGAAGACGATAGCCTCCTTGAAGTCTCCCTCTTCGACTTTGTTGTCTCTGGTTCTACAAATCGCACTCTTGCTTCCCAAACCTGGCTCACATACTCATTTAAGAATAAAAACTTGGCATCGGGCGCAACTGTGCCAACGGTGCAAACCGTAGGACGGTTAGGGCGCCTCCAGCCCCTAACCGCCTCGACACTCGGGCATATGGTTCATGCGACCGTTGGCTTGGAAAAATGGTGGTTAAGTTTGTTATACCCATTGGTAAATCGTATAACTCCCGAAACCATGTAATTCCCGCGCACGTTTAAACCATTGGTCATATAACACAAAACCCACGGGTTACATATATGAACCACGGGTCATGGTTACAATTCCCGCGCATACACATTGATACATGTATAGAATGAAATATAATACGCGAGCGCCAAAAGTTTGGGTTTTAATACATATGCTATGGTCATATAGTATTGGAAAGACCACGGGCCGGGGCTAAGCCCCGGCCCGACCCCCTGCCAATAGTCATAATACATGATTTTAAATAATTGCAAATCAGTATATATAATAAACAATACATCGTGGACCAATGGTCGGGCGGTCGTGCGAAGTATTTATGCTATGAGGAGGTCTCGGGGTTGAACCCCATGGGTTCCCATAACATTTTACACTACAATAATAAACCAACCATAAAGGGACATGTGGCACCCATTGATTGGGCCACATGTCCACACGTTATCATCCACATATGACATGTGTCAACACCCGATTGGACAACCACCAACCAATGAAAACATGCCACATCATCCAACTACCATGTCATCATGATGGTATAGCCCTACCACGTGTCTGTACAGACTGTACGGATAGGTATAGTCAACATCCAAATTTTTGCCTGTTTGTCTTGGCGGACAGATCACAATAACTCCTTCATACGGACTCCGTTTTTGAAAGTAAATATACCGCCGGAATCAGGAAGATGAGACGGGCGCAATGGCACTATTTTCGTCGCATTCCGAGCACTTTGAAAATTGTGCAAAATTTGATCCCCTGATCACACCTTCCCATTGGGAAGCTTTTGGACCTCCAAAAGACTATCTCAGTCTATGTGAATATGAGGGTATAGTTCCCTCACCCTTCCAACCTCAATCCACTTGGCCTTGCTTGGATTCGTCCCTTTAAGACCAACTCGCAAATACTCCACATTTCCTCGCTTCGAAGTTCGCATCCTCCTGTCAAGTATGGTGTATTCCTGCAATTCTGTTAGATACTCTGGAGAAAAATCATCTATGGAAGGAATATAAACATGCTCTCCTTGATCATCAATCAATGGAGGCTCATACAATCTCAAATTCTCAACATTAACAACTGTATACATCTGCATATATGGAGGCAAATCTAAACGAAAAGCATTGTTACCAATCTTGCTGACAATTTTGAAGGGACCATATAGAATTGGTTTCAACTTTTTATCTTCTCCTTTAGGCCTCTCCTTGCTGATGTAAAGCCACACTTCATCACCAACTTCGAAACTGTGATCAACACAATGCTTGTCATGTCTCGCTTTGTACTTAGCCTGACTCTTCTCCAACTACTCTTGCACCACTTGATGTATCAACTGAATTTGTTCGATGAACTTCTCTGCCCGATCAATATCATACTTCCCATCAACAAAAATATCTTTCCCAAAGATGAAATCTAAAGGTGACTTGGGAAAATAGCCAAAACATGTCTCAAATGGCGACGTTTGCGTCAAAGAGTGCTTAGCTCGATTGTATGCATGTTGAACGTAGTGTAAATATTCATCCCAAAGCTTAGGATGCTTGCTGCAATATGCACGAAGAATATGTACCACTGTACGATTAACCACCTCTGTCTGACCATCTATCTGTGGATGAAAATCTGTGCTCTTTTTCAACTTGGTGTCCATGAGTGCCCACAAACTCAACCAAAAAATCTCAACAAATCGAGAATCCCGATCAGAAATGATGGACTTGGGAAAACCAAAATGCACCCAAACATTTTGAAAGAACAACTGTGTCGTTTGTTCTACTGTTATCTGCTTAGTACAAGGCATAAAAATACACATCTTGCTAAAACGATCAACCACAACATAAAGATAATCATGACCTCTTCTCGACATAGGTAAACCACCAACAAAATCCATGGAAATACTTTCCCAAGGGAGAGAAGGAAATGGAAGTGGAGTGTACAAACCCAAATTTCGATTACTTGGTTTACTTGTAGTGCACAACGAACATCCCCGCACATATCGCGAAATACTTTCGTTCATCTTAGGCCAGTAGCAGTATCTTTGCAAATTTGCCACTGTCTTGCCAACACCAAAATGACCAGCAATAAGAAAAGAATGCGTTTCTCTTATGATGTTGATTCTCTCTCCCTATGGAATACACAACTTGCCAAGATGATACAAGAGATTATTATGCAAATGATAATCCAATTCTTCAACATGGTTAGAGTGGCACAAA
>JZKD02S1673570.1:474837-491538 GCA_000966675.3 Picea glauca | reverse complement strand
TGATTCAAAATGAAAATGTCTCCTTGGTATATATAGGAGACTAGGAGGTATAATTACAACTAATGGTCTAAAGCCGACATAAATAAAATAACATTACTAATATAAATTACAACTACCGACATAAATAAAATAACATTACTAATCTAATATGCCCCAATTAATGGGTAATGAGCCAATATTAGGGCTTAACACTAGATTGGTCTGCAAAGGATATTCTCAAATAGAAGGACTGGATTTTGATGAAAAATTTGCGCCCGTAGCAAGATTAGAAGCTATTAGAACATTTCTTCCCTATGTGTGTCATAAATAGTTTAAAGTCTATGAAATGGATGTCAAGTCATTTTTTGTAAATGGATATCTAAAAGAAGAAGTCTATATGGAACAACTAGAGGGTTTCCAACTGTCAGATAACCCTACCTTTGTCTGCAAGCTGAAGAAAGACTTATATGGGTTGAAACAATCTCCTCGTTCTTGGTATTATAGACCAAATAAGTATCTTGAAGACAAAGGGTTCAAGAGAGGAACAATTGACAACAATCTATATATCAAAACAAAGGGTAATGATTTTCTCATTGTGTTGGTCTATGTAGATGACATCATCTTCGAAAGAAATAATGTTTCATTCGTACAATGGTTTTCTTCTTCCACAATCTAAATTTGAAATGTCTATGATAGGGGAATTGTCATTTTTTCTTCGTTTGCAAATTACTCAGAGGTTTGAAGGAATATTTATTTCTCATGAGAAATATCTAAGATAAATGTTGAAAAGGTTTCAAATGGAAGATTCTACACCTATGAGAACACCTATGGCCACTGGATGCAAGTTAAGCAAGGATGATGACTCACTTGATGTTGATCATAGTTCATATAGGTCTATGATAGGAATCATATTGTACATCTCAGCATCCCGTCCAAACATAATTCATTTTGTTACAATGGTAGGAAGGTATTAGGCTGCGTCTAAATATAGTCATTTGTTACCTGTCAAAAGAATATTCAGATACTTGAAAGGAACAATGAAATATGGCCTATGGTATCCTAGGAATCAGAATTTTCAACTATCAGTCTATTCAGATGCTGATTGGGCTAACTACGTGGATGAAAGGAAAAGCACGAGTGGAGGTGCATTCTTCTTAGGAGATTATCTTGTAGCATGGTTGAGAAAGAAGCAAGGTTCCATTTCCTTATCAACTACAAAAGTTGAATACATTGTAGTTGCCACTTGCTGTACCCAAGTATTATGGATTATTCAGACACTTGCAGACTTGGAGGTAAAGTATAATGCATAGATCCCAATTCATTGTGATAATACTAGTGCAATTAGTGTGTCAAAGAATCCTGTAATTCACTCCAAGACCAATAATATAACCATCAAGTATCACTTCTTGAGGGAACAGGTAACCAACATTGTTGTTTCTTTACATTATATTCCATCCAAAGATTAGATTGTTGATATCTTCACTAAACCGCTTGAAAAATATCGGTTTGAGTATCTATGCCAGAAGTTGGGTGTGACCCTATTATCAAGTTACAATAGTCTATATGATCAAGGGGAGAGTGCTCCTAGTATATATGATTAGGGTGTGAACATAGTCACTCTCCATTTTTATTGACATTGATGTCAAAGGGGGAGAAAAAGGTGTTGTCTGTATGCTATAGTGGGAGGTATAAGAAGAATAGTGTAGCCTTTAAGGGTTGAAATCAATTCCAAAGGGGAATATTACTACCATGTTTACAAGAATAATGTGCTTCTCATTGATGGCAAGAACAACAACGAACCAAAATTCGAGAAAGCTCATAAGAGATAGCGGTTTCTAGATGAGGTCCAAGATAAAGACTCGCAGGAGGAGCACAGGTCGAGACCCCTAAAAACTTAGAAAGCCTTCTAAGTCGGAGAGATCCGAAGCTCAGGAGGAAGAGAGACAATGGCCGTTGGATCACCGATCCAGAGGACCAACAACCACCGGATTGAATTAATGATGTATAGGATAAGCGGGGAAGAATGATTGAGAATTTGATCATTCAAATTTTCATCAACCATCAGATTGATTTAAGTGGAAGGACAGGATAAGAAATGGCTGAGATCTAAGATTTCAATCACCCAAATTTCCATCAACCGTCATTTCAAAATAAGGGGAAGGATAGAGTAAGTTAGAATAATGGTGCACTAATCTCAACGACCTATAATTGGGCACTCATATCTACAGTTGACATGGCATATCGGACCCCCCAGAGATTTTTTGCTTTAACCATGGGGGGGTTCTGAGTTGGTGGTATTTCTCATGTGGGACTGTCATACGTGTCACCTTCTTGTCAACTCAAAATCCCCTCACTCATTAACACTTACCACCTAACGCCCCCTTCGTGAAAATCACCAAACCACTCATACATACCACCTCTGTACTCTAACGTCACACTCCACTACCCACTACAGGTCACACTCCACTACCGCGCTCTGCCTCCAACTCCACTATAGTACCTACACTTCTCACCCACATCAGCAAACCACCTCAGCAAGGACATGTGGCATACCACATCAGGAAGGACATGTGGAAAACCATGTCAGCAAGGATGTGTGGAAGACCACATCAACAAGCACACATAGAATAATCAGATGATGACAAGTGTCTAGAGGAAATTTTCTCGTGTCAAGTCAACAAGTGACGTAAGCAAGCTATGTCACTATGGGATATTTACTTCAGAAGTTTCAACACCAACAAGGACGAAGGTCTGAATTCTTTCTCAATCGTCTGATCTGAAGATCACTTCGGGTGCATTCTCAACTGTTGATCTAGTTCAGTGAAAGGACAGTGTAAGTGGAAGTGTTAACTAATAGAAAGTGGTTTCCACCACCTTTGAATTATTCATTAGGTGACCACTCCGAAAGAGAATTAAACAGTGATTAGACTAAATTCCCGAAGTATCAAACACCAAAGACCCGAAGAAGACCCTGGTCGTTCATATCCAGGAGGGGTACGTGTTAGAAGATTATGCATTTGGGTGAAATCACTCTAGGAGAAACAAGTGCATAGGATTTGAAACTCCTGAAGCCTGAAGTGCCGAAGTCACTCATGATCGTTGGTCATGCAGGAGGGTACATGTCAATAGATCATTGACTCTGAGTGAAAGAGTTCATGGAAAATCGAAGCGTCGAAGAGTCGAAAAGGCTGAAGTCCTGGAGCAGAGGATAGTCATTGGACTAAGGAGGACAGATGTCAACAGATCTTCCACTAACATATTTGGCCCATTTTGCGACAGTTTTTTCGATGCTTATGCAATGTTATGTTGTTTATATGGAAATGAATTTGGAGTCTCTGAAACGTCGGTTTAGGTGACGTGGAATTTGCAACGAACTTGATGAAATGTTGCACAAGCGATGATATAGGAAAACAATCTTAAACCAAATTTTCATCTAAATTGCGACAACAACTTTTATAGTTAAACCGACGCATCAATAGAAGTCGTCGTCACATATTCGACGACAACTTTTTGTTGTTTATGTAGCTAAACTGACACAACAATAGAAGTTGTCATCGCATATTCGATGCCACTTTTCATTGTTTATATAGCTGAACAATCACATCAATAGAAGTTGTCGTCGCCTATTCGACAACAACTTTTTGTTGTTTATGTATTTAAATTGATGCATCAATATAAGTTTCCATCACCTATTCAACGACAACTTTCCATTGTTTATATAGAAAAACCATCGCATTGAAAAAAGTTGTCATCAGATATGCGACGACCAAAATTTATTTAGAAAAAATAAAAATAAAAAAAAATTGGGCATCAATTTTGATATGAATATTAATGTTAATATTAATATTAAATCCCAAAGGGTATTGCATGAGCCCCGTATTGATTTCACAAAGCCTTGGGACTTCTTTGATGGAGCTTATCAAGGCTCTCCAAAAATGTGTGGGGATGGATTCATACTCTTCTTATATGGCGCAAAGGTCGCGACCCTCATGGTCCAACCGCTCTCACCAGGACCTTCTTTCACACAGGCCCGAAGAGTCAAAGGGATCTTCCAACTCCTCTCGGGAGTCCTCAATACCCACAATAACTCCTTCCACGATCTCCCCTTCGCTTATCAGGAAATCGGGTTTCACGATATCGTGAAACTCGTGGAAACAGTTCTCGTGCCAACCAAAACCCCAAACCCCGATGAGTCAAAAGGGTCAACGCTTCTGTACTTTGTCGGGGATTTCCCTATCGGGAAATTGGTACCTTTGATGTTGCGATTTACTCGCCCCACAAAACCCCGAACTCCGAATTCTGATGCACGTGTGCTATCCTCCTGTCACGTCACCTCTCTCTCCATATATCGGGGATCGCGTGATCGCGATTTTTCCGTTCACAATTCACAATTCCTTTGCAATGGAAAGTCCTGAATGCCGAATCCTGACCTTCCGAGATCTCGCGCCACCTGTCCCGTGGAAATCAATGGTTCCGAGAAATTCGGGAAATCGCTACTCGTGATTTCGATGAGTATGAATCCTCACCTCGCCAAACGCCGAAGACCGAATCCCGATGGGCTTTTGTCCTTCCTTCTGCACCTAAGGGCTAAATCCCATGCAGCTTCTCCCTGATCTGACGATCAGTGGGATTTCACGAATCTCTTTAGCGAATCATGGTCATCGACCTTCCCTCCTGGAGGATTTCTCCTGCTTCAAAACTCTTCCCTGCTCGAACCTCCTCCTGGGTCTGTTCCCACAGTATCCACGAAGGAACTATCCCTCCTGAGCTTGTCAACTCTGGCTTCCTCAGGGAATTTACACACGCTCCTCACTACGACCCCAACAACTCTCAAAGTTTTGAGTTCTCCCAGACTCTGTGCACTTTCTGCAACAACAGTCCCTACTCGCTCCTACTAAGGTTAGCTACTTAGACTCTGACTCCAACCTGCACTTTATCCTGCACGACTCTATTGAACCCAAATCGACTTATGGGTGAATGAGAATAATGGTTTAATTGTCTAGCCTCATCAACGCACTCTATGCGAATGAATTCAACTGCACTCTATGCAAGAATCTCTTGGCTCAAACAGAGAAACAATTGAAACTCACTCTTTTCTCTCTCACAGACTTCAGTAAACCTCTGAAATCACATGCACAACATATTCAAAAGCAAATGCATACAAGAAAGCAAACATCCATGAGCATAAATCAACACAGAGAAACAACACAAACCATGGAGTTGAATCAAAGACTCTCTTCTATTAATTCAATCTGTACATGGGTGTTCTTCACAGGTTCTATGCTTGCTCTTCCCTTCTTTCTCCCTGAATGAATTTTTTTTTTTATACACTGTACAAAGGAGGGTGCCTATATTCCGTTTTCCCTCTTGAATTCTACAACTATCAAATCTACAATTAATTCCTATCTAACAACATTAAACCTATTAAATGCCTTCCTATCTACTTAGGACGAGATATTAAAGGCTCAAGGTCCCCTTTACAATTACAAGTGTGCTTCTTTATGAATGACCTCAATAAAGAGCGGCGCAACAACTCCCAAGAATTTCAAAATGTGTGTTGGCGCTGTCCAGCTGTCTTTCCTGCTCCACGCACTGGCTCGCTTGATGAGTGAGTGATGCTCCTGTATCATACTCCTCGGCTTGAAAGGTTTCATGGGCTCCTGTCCATGAGCTCCTGCACAGTCTGCCCATGCTTCTGTATGACTGCTTCTGTCTTCCAGCTGGCATATTCCACTGGGTGATTCTTCCACTTCACCAGGTACTCAAAATACTGCTTTCACCAGGTCTTCTTGCCCAATCGCTTGTCCAGTATGCACTCCATCTGCGGATTTTCAGCTATCGACATCTACTTCTACCATTGGACCACTGGTTCTTCGGTTCCAATGTCTTCTCCTCCATCCCTGTATGGGTATAAATATGAAACATTAAATATCGGGGATATCCCGATGCCATCTGGAAACTCAATTTCATATGCATTCTTCCAGAATTTCTTCAGGACTTTGCATGGCCCAATTTTCTTCATTTTGAGCTTGTTATATGTTCCCCTTGGGAACCTTTCCTTCCTCAAGTGTGTGAGAATGAGATCACCAACTTCAAACTGAAGTTGTATCTTCCATTGATAGGATCTGCGCTTATACTCTTGATTGGACTTCTGCAATCACTGCTTCACCTGGCTGTGAAGTTCCTGCATCGCCTCAGCGAACTCTTCTGCGCTCGCACTGCTAGTCCCAGCCTGTTCTGACTCCCTGAGTTCAGAAAATCCCCTTGGCTGTGTCCCATATAAAATATGGAATGGACTTTTTCCTATACTCCGATTCACTGAATCGTTGTATGCAAACTCTGCCCGTGGTAATATGTTGTCCCAGCTGCTACGGTGCTCTGTCACCAAGATCCTCAATAAATCCCCCAGATTCCTGTTCACCACCTCTGTTTTCCCATCCATCTGTGGATGGTAAGCTGAACTAAATACTAAGTTAGTTCCTAGCTTTTTCCATAGCGTCCTCCAAAAATGACCTATGAATTTGGTATCCCGATCCGAGACTATACTTCTCGACAATCCATGCAATCTGACGATTTCTTTGAAAAACAAATTTGTGATGTGGGTCGCATCGCTGGTCTTATGACACGGAATAAAATGTGCCATCTTGGAAAACCTTTCCACCATCACAAAGACGGAATCAACGCCTCTCTGTGTTCTTAGCAAACCTAAAACAAAATCCATGCTAATTGCCTCCCATGGTCTCTCGGGTACGGGCAATGGATGATAAAACCCAACATTCTGCTTTCAGCCCTTCGAATGTTAACAAATCCTGCATCGGTCAACAAATCGCTTAACATCGGCTCGCATGCCTGGCCAAAAATATGATTCGCTCAATTTTGTGAATGTTTCGTCATGTCCAAAATGACCTGCTAGTCCACCACTATGCTTTTCCTTCACTAAATTCTCCCTCATGGAGCAATTTGGAATACATAACTAATTTCCTTTGAACAACAATTCTTCCTGGATCATGAAATCTATCCAAGGACTTCGATCCCTGAGAACTGGTTTCTCGGCCGCTTCATATGCCTCCCCGAAATCTGCATCACCTGCATACATATCTTTGAGATTTTCAAAACCTAAGGTTTTGACCCTGAATTCTTGCAACAGTAAACATTTCCTGCTCAAAGCATCAACCACTTTGTTAGTAGTTCCTAAAATGTGCTTGATCATAAACGTGAAATTTTGCATGTACTCTACCCATTTTGCATGCTTTTGGTTCAACTTATCCTGTTGACTCACAAACTGCAATGCATGATTATCACTGTACAATACAAATTCTTTGGGTATCAAGTAATGCCTCCACTTTTTCAATGCCTGTATAATGGCATAAAACTCTTTATCATATGTGGAGTATTTCATCTTTGCTTCGTTCAGCTTCTCGCTGAAATATGCCACTGGTCTGTCATCCTGACTCAAGACCCCTCCTACGGCATATCCACTCGCATCACATTTCACTTGAAATGTCTTATGGAAATCAGACAACACCAAAATTGGTTGCTCTGTGATCTTCCACTTCAACAGATTGAAGCTCCTCTCAGCCTCTACTGTCCAATGAAAAACTTTATGCTGCTTCTTCACCGTGTCCATCATCGCGGCGCTAATTCCACTGAAATTCCGAATGAATTTTCTGTAGAAACTAGCCAAACCATGGAAACTTCTCACCTCGAAAACATTTCTCGGTGATGGCCAAGTCTTTATCACTTCCACCTTCTTAGGATCCATCTTCAACTCATTCGCCGATATTACAAAACCCAAATAAATGAGCTCTGTCTTCATGAATGAACATTTCTTCAAATTGATCAACAACTTCCCTTGCTGCAGTCTTCTCATCACAATAGCTAAATGTTTTAAATGCTTAGCCTTGGTCTTGCTGAAAATCAATATGTCGTCCAGATATACAATGATGAATTTCCCGATGAATTCCCTCAGGACTTCATTCATCAGCCTCATGAATGTGCTCTGCACGTTTGTCAAACCAAATGGCATGACCAGCCATTCATACAACCCTCGTTTGTCTTGAATGTTGTCTTCCATTCATCTCCCTCTCTCATGCGAATCTGATGATACCCATTCTTCAGATCAATCTTTGAAAAGTAATTTTCCCCACTCAGGAAATCCATCAGATCATCCATTCTTGGCAGTGGAAATCTGTACCTGATGGTAATTTTGTTTATCGCCCTGGAGTCTGAACACATTCTCCAACCTCCATCCTTCTTCGGACTTAGCACTGTCAGAACACATGGACTCAGACTCTCTCTGACCATTCTCTTTTCCAGCAGATCATGTACTTGCCTTTTGACTTCCTCGTTCTCCTAAGGCGTCAATCTGTATGCTTCTTTATTCGGCAGAATTACTCCCGGTATGAGGTCAATATGGTGACTCACACTCCTCATCGGTGGCAACGAATGAGGTAGTTCATCCATGATGATATCAATGAACTCTCCCAGCCGTTCCTGAATCTCGTCTGGCAAGTCATCCACTCTTGTGCTTGTCAGGACAATTCTCGGCTTCCTAACAACAAAGAATTGTGAATCTTCGTTCTTCTCCATCTCTGTGAGAAGTTCCTTCCCACTCATAAGAAGTATGGTACTACTTACTTCCGGCTTCACTTCCTTATCCTTTATCGGAAGCAACTTATGAATTCTCCCATTCTTCTCTAGTGTATATGTGTTCATCTTACCGTCATGAATCACATTTCTGTCATACTACCATGGTCTACCCAGTAGTATATGACAGACATCCATGGGAATAACATCACACAGAATCTGATCATGATAATTCCCAATTTTAAATTCAACTAAGCATTGTTTAGTGACACTTACCCGGTGTCCTTTCTGTAACCACGAGACTTTATATGGACTCGGGTGCTTAGTCGTTTTCAGCTCCAAATTTTCCACCATCTCGGTTGAAACGAGATTATCGGTGCTTCGACTGTCCACTGTGACTTTGCATTTCCTGTCCTTGGCTGTGCAAGCTGTCCTGAACAGTTTGCTCCTTTGCACTGCACTTTCCACCTCTTTCTCAGGTGTCGAAAGGATTTTATGCATTCCTAGCGATCTTCTGTTGTCTGCATCTTCTGTCTCAGAATCACGCCTCTGCGCCTCAGTGATGTGAGCTTCTCCTTTGTCTGGTTTCCTATCTGGACAGTCAACGGATTTATGTTCATCCTTTCCACATGTAAAAAATGTGATGATTCCACCTCGGCCTCTTCCTCTACCTCAGGTACGAGGAAATGTGTTGGCATCAGCATAATTTCCACCCTTCTCTGTATGCTTCCTCCTCGGTTCAACATATTGTTGCCTTTGTTGTGAGGTTCCACCTCTTTCAGCTTTACCCTGAGGTTTCTTCCACTCCTCCTTGGGCTTCTGATATTTTTCCTGGGCAACTGCCTTGCCTCTGGGCTGACTTCTACCTCGCCCTCGCTGTCGTTGCTTGCGGCTCAGCTTCTCTTCGGCTTTCAGAGCCATATGGTATGCATCCTCAACTGTTCAGATGGTAACCATGCTTAATTCATTCTGAATGTCATACCTTAAACCATTCAGGTATCTCGCCACCTTCTCATCATCACTTTCCCGATGACTTGCTCTAATATTGAGTCTGTAAAACTCTTCGATGTACTCCTTCACCATCATCATCTTCTGTCTCAGGTTCTGCATTCACCTGAATAGTGTGATTTGGTAATCCCTTGGGATGAACATCGCTTTCATCTTCGCGATCATTCTGTCCCAGCTCTTGATCTTCTATTTTCCTTTGGAATGTCTGTCCACTTACAGCTCATCCCACCATAAGGCTGTGTGTCCCTTCAACTTGGTGACATCATGCCTTATATTCTTGTCCTCTTCGATATCCTCATAATCGAAGTAGGTGTCAAGTGCTCGGATCCAATCCAACAACTCTTCTGCATCCAGATTCCCCTCATAGACGGGAATGTCCATCTTGGTCTTGGAACTCATCCTAGCAATGGATTTAATCAACCGCTCGATTGATGTGTCCTCTGTTGTGACCTATTCTGCATGTCCAACTTCCTCTTCAACCTCAGAATCACTGAACTCTCCAGCACCAGCTCCACGTCTCTGCGTTGTCTCCATCTCCTCAAGCCTTGCTCAGAGATCTCTCATCTGGCGCTCTATTTATGAATTTCCTGCTGGTCAACCCCTTCTTCGCGCATCCCTGTCTTCTCGATCAGGCGATTTCCTTTCTCTCCTTGGCGGCATGGTGTATTTATGTCTCTACTACAGAAAGTGAAGATTTCCCGGCTCTGATACCACTCTAGCGCAAAGGTCACGACCCTCACGGTCCAACCGCTCTCACCAGGACCTTCTTTCACATAGGCCCGAAGAGTGAAAGGGCTCTTCCAACTCCTCTCGGGAGTCCTCACTACCCACAATAACTCCTTCCACGATCTCCCATTCGCTTATAGAGAAATAGGGTTTTGTGACAACCTACTCGTTACGACACCCCAACGCTAGTAACTAGTGCAATTTTTTTTTTTTTTTGGGTTTTTAAAAAGTGAGTGCACGCGTGTACAAGGGAACCATCAACGCATTCGACTTTGCGTCGCCACCCGATGACGAATAAGACGCAACCATGATGAACATAAAAGACAACCGGGACGCGTGATAGGTAGCTTCATGCATAAAAGATGATAAGTATATCTGACTACCCCCCTTTCCTACCCTGCAATGGGTAGGGCCTCCAAGACACATAAGCAACGCTCAAGCCTTGGTTCCCATCGATTTTAACCATTTAAGGTCTCAAGGCTGGCGTCTGTTCTAAGGAACATGGAGGTGTCTACAACCCTCCCAACATAGGCAACCAATACCACTAAGCTAAGGACTATCATCGGACCAACCCAAGGCCACCAACATGACAATACAGGAACATAACCCTTCAGTTGAGAGCGAGAATTAGCCACCAACCAACATTGTGCATGGCTCGTGACTGAAGATATGAACATTTAAAAATTACTTCAATTGAATTTAAATTATAAGCGCGCAAGGTATCTGATATACATAAACTATCTAGCCATAACCAACACGAGGCACAAATCTTTTTAGAACCTAGGCACGCTATTTAATCAATCATTCATTAAAATAAAATCCAGGGCGTGGGGGGGTGATACACCTTCCGGGTCCTTTTTCGTAGTCACACATACATCAAGTCATTGTAAAACCATGACTAAATCATTCAACTTAGAAGTTTTCAATAAAAACCTGACTAAAATAATTACAACTCATAATATACCCCTTCGACCTTATGCACTTAGAGAGTTATTTTCCATTATAATCCTCTTCATCATACACCAATAACTAACAACATAAGGCATAAGATTTTTATCAATCGCATTTAACTAACTCAAAGCAAAAGTATGTAAGCTTTATCATTCGCCTTCAACTGACCTTAACTAACTTAAGCAAATGCTTGTAGACTTTTCTCATCGACCTTTAACCCAATTCTTTTTCCCATACTATAATAATAATAATTTACTATCCTTGTCCGACCTTTCTCATCCACCTTTAACCCAATTGTTTTCCCCATACTAGATTAATAATAATTTATTACCCTTGTCCCATACTATATTAATAATAATATATGTCAAATGAGAGAAGAATACATGGTAAGTAAAGAAAATCCCAAGGAAGGAGATGTCAATAAATAACATACCATAGTACGATTATAATTTGCAAAATGGGGACAATGGTTCACGCAAGAGTAAATTGGTACAACCAATAAATGTATTTAAATTGCAACAATAAAGTTTATTTAAAGGTAACTATCACTAAAGAATCTAAAGAATGTAACTATTATTTAAATAATCTAAAGAGTGTAACTATCATTTAAGAATTTATTTACATTTAAATTATTTAAATTTATTTACATGTAACTATCCTAACTATCACTAAAGAATCTAACGAATGTAACTATCATTTAAATAATCTAAAGAATGTAACTATCATTTAAGAATTTATTTACATTTAAGTTATTTAAATTTATTTACCTGTAACTATCCTGTAACTATCATTTAAAGAATATGACTATCATTTAAAGGATTTATTTAATTGTAAAGAATTTATATGTATATAAATGTAGAACGACAATCAGCGAGCCCCAACTATCATTTAAAGAATGCAACTATCATTTAATGGATTTATTTGATTGTAAAGAATTATAATGTATATAAAAGTAGAACGAAAATCATTACAGCTGAACTACTTTCCAAAGCTTCGGTTCATTTTGCCATCGAGCGAAGACCTGTGAAGGAATGATTTACATCCACACGCATTCCTGTGTGAAAGCTAACCTACAGTGACTCGCAGGCTATCAGAAGAAATACGAAAAAGAGCTGTGAAATGTGCTCTGATTCTAGAATTGAAGGTATAGGGAAAAAGCGATACAAGAAGCTGTCAATACAGTTGAAAGAGCAATAAAACAATTGTCAGATAAGTTGAATTAGCATTACAGCATGCTGGAAGGAGTAATGAGCGACCTGCTACATGTGAAGAAGGAGGGAATCAACACGAATCCCACCATCATTAACGCGCAGATAATTATACAATGGCCAAAGGAGGGAGCACAGGACAGTCTGGCGGTCAGGGCATGGGTGGTGGTTTGAACGACAGGTCACGTGTAGCTAACACTGCCTATTCTAACAATTTAATACAAACCCAACTGTTACACCCTATCCATCTCATTTTAGGTTAAAAGTTAAAGTGATAAAAGGGCCGGTCAGAAACCATTCCGGCAACCGATGCATGCATGCTAGAATTCGCGCATCCAGACGACGGTAAAGGCTGGCAGTGGTCAGAGGCAAATTCACGGTGAATCCCCAAGGGCGATTGTCGTTATCCAAGGTATCACTCGGCGGCATTCGCCTGGAGGATTAGACAGTTGTTCTACAATCAATTATGTATCAAGGTTAGTCCTTTGGGATGAATAAAATATCTACGGATATTACCGAATAAACATTAGGGTTCGCGCGGAAAGTTAATTGTGCTAGATACAATATGGTAGAATGGCCTCCATCATTACCAAAGAGAATTGAACCCGCGCAAAATTCAATAGAGAGCACACATGAATATACTTAGCAACTACCAAGGCCATTCCTGGATCAATTTCTATATACTCTGTAGTTTGTGATAGTGGGTTACAACTAACTAGGCGGTCCATCGAGGGTATAATTTCCAAGTGATAACCAACAACAGATTTTGTGAGAAAAATTACAACCAAAAATTATTTTAATTTCTTCAATAATTACCACTACCTAACAAATATCGACTGCCATAATCATAGGATTAAAACTAACACAGCCGCTAGCTCGCGGCCGGTGAACGCCATAGGCAGCTTACTGTGCGAATACCTGAAATGCTTTAATATCTGTGCGAAATTTTAATATTTTAATTCAAATGTTCTACCACATTACATCAATTAATATGCTGTGTATAATGCATGTTTTTGGATAGGTAAAGCGTTTACGATGAGGAGGCTTCATATTAGGTTTGCGCTACAACCATTGCATGACTTATGGCATTGAAATGGCAAAATCTCTCTTTGAAATTGCGAGAGGGGAAACAATCTCTACGATTTATTATTAAAATGTTTCAAACGGTTTCAGATAAGTACAAACCAACTATTTATACGGGTTAAAGAAATCCAATGATAAAAAAGAGGGTTGTGAATTACCAAACATCTGAGTCGATCTAAACTAAAATGCATATAATGCATCCCCCCATTTGCAATTACAGATCATGCGCCTAAACACACATAACACACACCGTGCAACTCTAAGAATGAAGATATGGATACCATTCAGTTTACTACATTTTCAATTATAGACCGTGCGCCTAAATTACTTTTAATTTCTTCAATAAGTCGAGTCTCAGGTCATAATCTTCAACGGTGCTCATAACTCTTCATAAAAGCTCGTCCTCAAGGCATTTATACGCAGCATCAACCGTGGGTTTGTCAACATTCTCCGTGGCTTCGATCCATATCTCAACCTTAAGAGTTCCATGCCCATGAAAGGCCAATACAGGCGTGGTCACGCACTGAACCAGTCAACCATGGGTTCAGGGTTATCACGAGACTACTAACGCTCAAATTCCACATAACACTGCACAAGAAATCCATCTAATGAACATACTGGAATGTAGAGGGTCCGGTTGGCAACCAAGGAGTGGTTCCGCACAATAAGGTTTTTGGATGTTGGACGCAGATGCAGGCTGGCAGACTGGGTAATGTAGAGAGGCAAGCTTAGGGGTGATGATGTACGTAAAAGGAACACTCATGGAATAACCAGAAAGGAAGGTTTGGCCCCATGGAACAAGATTACCGGGTAGGGTGGCAGTGGAAGCATTACATTGACTCTGATATTATACAGAAACAAGTCATCTACCCATATTATATCAGGAATCCCTTCAGTAGCTTATCAAGGGAAATTTATGCAGGAACATATGCAATATAAACTTGTACACGAGGTGCATCCATATTACCCTTTCCATGAGAGATTTAATTAAAACAAGAGTTACAGCAGTTACATTCATAAGTTCTGAGTAACTAACCAAAATCAGCGATTCAATCTACTTGCCTTCACTGTCTCGATCCCAACATAAGTCACTGTGCATTTTATACCACTAAAATCAGAAATCATACCTTAGCCTCAACGCCGTCTCCGAGTGTTGTCCGCGCGCTCCGCCCGCTCCTGCTTCTGCTTGCCAAACGCAATGAACCCACTGGTACCTCCCAGCCAAACGCTAGCGGTACTCTTCTTCCCCCTCNCAGGTTTCACGATATCACAAAACTCGTGGACACAGTTCTCGTGCCAACCAAAACCCCAAACCCCAATGGGTCAAAAGGGTCAACGCTTCCGTACTTTGTCGGGGATTTGCCTATTGGGAAATTGATACCTTTGACGTTGCGATTTACTCTCCCCACAAAACTCTGAACTCTGAATTCTGATGCATGTGTGCTATCCTCCTGTCATGTCACCTCTCTCTCCGTATATTGGGGATCGCGTGATCGTGATTTTTCTGTTCACAATTCACAATTTGTTTGCAATGGAAAGTCCTGAATGCCGAATCCCGACCTTCCGGGATCTCGCGCCACTTGTCCCGTGGAAATCAACAGTTCCAATAAATTTGGGAAATCACTACTCGTGATTTCGATGAGTATGAACTCTCGCCTCGCCAAACGCCGAAGACCGAATCCCGATGGTCTTTTGTCCTTCCTTCTGCGCCTAAGGGATAAATTCCACGCAGCTTCTCCCTGATCTGATGGTCAATGGGATTTTGCGAATCTCTTTAGCGAATCATGGTCGTCGACCTTCCCTCCTGGAGGATTTCTTCTGCTTCAAAGCTCCGCCCTGCTCAAACCTCCTCCTGGGTGTGTTCCCACAGTATCCATGAAGGAACTATCCTTATTGAGCTTCTCAACTCTTGCTTCCTCAGGGAATTTACACACGCTCCTCATTGCGACCCCAACAACTCTTGAAGTTTTGAGTTCTCCCAGACTCTGTGCACTTTCTGCAACAACAGTCCCTACTCACTCCTGCTCAGGTTAGCTACTGAGACTCTGACTCCAGCCTGCACTTTCTCATGCACGGCTCTATTAAACCCAAATCGACTTTTGGGCGAATGAGAATAATGGTTTAATTGTCTAGCCTCATCAACGCACTCTATGTGGATGAATTCGACTGCACTCTATGCAGGAATCTCTTGGCTCAAACAGAGAAACAATTGTAACTCATTCTTTTCTCTCTCATAGACTTCAGTAAACCTCTAAAATCACATGCATAGCATATTCAAAAGAAAATGCATACAAGAAAGAAAACATCCATGAGCATAAATCAACATAGAGAAACAACACAAACCATGAAGTTGAATCAAAGACTCTCTTCTATTAATTCAATCTGTACATGGGTGTTCTTCACAGGTTCTCTGCTTGCTCTTCCCTTCTTGCTCCCTGAATGAATTTTTTTTTTATACGATGTACAGAGGGTGCCTATATTCCATTTTGCCTATCGAATTCTACAACTATCAAATCTACAATTAATTCCTATCAAACAACATTAAACCTATTAAATTCCTTCCTATCTACTTAGAATGAGAGCTTAAAGGCTCAAGGTCCCCTTTACAATTACAAGAACGCTTCTTTATGAATGACCTCAATAAAGAGCGGTGCAACAACTCCTAAGAATTTCAAAATGTGTGCTGGCGTTGTCCAGCTATCTTTCCTGCTCCACGCGATGGCTCGCTTGATGAGTGAGCGATGCTCCTAAATCATTTTATCATTACCACTTCTTCTCCTTAAAATATGGAGCAGGACTAGGAGCAAATAACATGGTTGAATTCTACACCCTCTAGATGTTGATGAAAGTGGCACTTGAAAAAAATATTAGGTGTTTGCAAGTTCCTGAAAATTTTAAGTTGTTGATGGATTGTGATAATGGAAAATTTAATATTACATATTTGGTCTTGGAGCCAATCATGGCACTATGCTTGGAGAAAAAATCTATGTTCAAGGAGGCCTCATTTTTCCATATCTACATGGATTTGAATAAAAAATAGGATAAGTTGTCAAAATAATCCATCATGCTACAAGGCTCCTTGTGGGAATGTGAATACAAGGACAATGCTCTACTAGAAGCTACTCAATTGTCTATGTTTTGATGTTTGGTTGATAGGTCT
>JZKD02S1673570.1:420973-451345 GCA_000966675.3 Picea glauca | reverse complement strand
ATATTCATTCGATCCGCCATCAATGTGACCATATTTCCTACAATGTTTTGTAGCTGTTGCTATTAAAATTCTTATGGGACGTCTGAGGCAAAAAAATTTACAAGGGAAATAACATATACCATCACCCTTTTCACCCGCTTTACTTTTTTCCCCACCTCTAACAACATTCTATGACATTTTTCCACACAAAAATACCCTTTCGGAACCGTCGTTGTTATAAGAAGATTGTCACAACATATTCAAATTGTCAAACATTTATAGGCCAATTTTAGGTCACCATCATCGTAATTGTGATGATAGTGACCTAAATACATATATATTTTTACAGCTATTTATTTTAGGTCATTTTCAATGGTAAATCTTGACTAAATTATTATGGTCAACTATTGTCGCTTATGTGATGACCAATCTAAGGTCGTCGCTTATGCGACGAACATTGACCATTACAGTTTAGTCAAACTGTAGGCATCAAGATTGTGACGAACACAGGGTAGATTTAGAGAAAAATAACTTTTTCTCTTGCATGTTGCGATGAAAGAGTACTTTCGTCGCAAGTGGTCGTCGCAAAATTTTCAATATGTAGTAGTGTTCCATTTCGGAAGATATCCAGTCAAAAGAAACAAGAAGTTGAGATTTGAAATCTCCGAAGTCTGGAGACCCGAAGGATATCTCGATCATTGATCTGAGAGGGACACGCGTCAGTGGATTTTCACCTCTGGAAGATTGACATACGGAGGAAAGAAAGGTTTGAGATTTGAAACTCCCAAATCCCGGATCACGAAATAAATCACAACCGTTGATTTAGGAAAGTTAGATCTGATCCACAAACCGTGAAAGAACAAATATGAACTATTTGTTTAGAAGCACCATCAATATCATGAGATCGACGGTCCCATCGCATTGCGGGGAATGAATATGTGAAAACTTTAAAAATATGAAGGTAGGCCACAATTGAAACCACAGTTTTGGAGAAATCACATGTGGAGGCTCGAGGTAAATTGCGGGGAAAAAAGTAGTTTGATACAAACCTTTTTGGGATGCACCCACAATCTCGTGGTCACATGATATATTCACCCAAGGTAATATCGAGAAACGGAACTAGAACTCACTAGACCGAGATCGAGAATGACCTTTTGAATAGGAGTTTGGTCACCACCGTTTGTCACGTGAAGGAAGGGGCTTAGAAGCCAAAGAATCCAAAAATGACTAACTGTAACTATGAGAGAATACAAAGAGTTACGACTTCTAGAGAAGACAAAGAATCTGAGGATAACACCCGATAATGATGAAAACATTTATAATAATGAACAAGGAAGATGAAGAGTTTGAATGATGATTAGGAAAAGGAATCAAGGTGAGAAAGACATGCAGAATAGAAAAGATAGTGTGATTTTTCGATAGTTATGCATGTGGGTAGAATGTGATCGTGGAAAAGACTTGAACTGTAGATTATAGGTGAAACATATAGGATGCAGAGACATTATAAAGTACAAAGGAGGAAGAGAAGATGAACATAGTGACATGAGTGTGTAGTAGGAGAAGGAGTAGAGTATAGAAGCGAAATAGAGTAATAGAAGCTGGTAGAGGCAGATGAGACATGGAGATGTGACAAAAAATATCAGAGATAGAGAAAGTAAATTTTTTTAAGATTCAATTAGGGTGGTAGGGTGGTTCTAGGGAGGATTGAAGTCCTCTAAATTCTAATTGGTGCTAGAAGATATTCTGGGAGTTGGTGCTTCCATATAGTGGGTGCTAGAGAAACTTGGGAGTTGGTGCTAGAGAAATATCAAAGTTGGTTCTCTCTGCAAGTTGTAGCTTTATATCAGAGGTTGTAGCCTCACATTTGATTTGGATATCAAAGACTATGATGTAAATGAAAGTTGGAGCTTGACTGACATCCTAGGAAGAAGAGGTTTTCACCCTTATGGGTTTCCTCATGAAAATCAATGTCTATGTGTATTCTGTTTGATTGATCAAATATTGTATATCTATGCATGTTAAGTTATCAACAACACATTAAATAATAATCTTGAAAGTATCAGAAAATAACAGGAAAATTTTCAAGATTATATACATAACTATTTCACCCCCCCCCTCTTAGTTATATTTCCAACATTTAAATAATAGGTTAAAGTTTATTTTTTCAATTTCACTTTTTTGCACATTTTCATGCATTCCAACTCTTGATTAGTCTTAGAACTATATTATTTTCATTAAAGCAAGGATCCAAGGACACAATGGTATTATTGTTGCTATTCCTAAGAACATCAATCTCCCATGACTGAAAGGAAACAACAAAGTAGACATTATTATTATAAAAACAAAATTGTGATGAAGACTATTAAACAATGTAAATAGAGTACATATAAATACATGAAGAATTGTCTCAATATAGAAAACTACCTTGATATATGAGTTGAGGAAATATATCAGCCTCACAACAATATAGGAAGTATCTAGTTGGAGAGAATATCCGAAATCCAACTAGATCTAACTACCTCCTACAAACTAGGAAACATATTGTATGTAGAGATGAACTCTACGTAATCATGACCAATAATAAAAATAACCCATAATATGATCGCACCAAAGGAAATAAGCTACATATGCCAACACTCACCCTTTACGACTTCTTGTATTTATGTTCGTCAGGTTTTGTATTGATCATCACCAAGTCCTCTTAATCAAAGAAACTCCTGATAAAAAAAGTTTGTAACTGGTCAAACCTACTACTTTCTCTTCATACCTTGATCATGCAAAATCAAACTACCGAAGTTACTATAAAAAAAAAATTATCCACTGGAATGCAAAGGTACATAATTGTTACAATCGTTTGTCTTGTAGGATGTCCTTCGTGTACATGTTTCATTCAACCACTTGTTGAATTCCCCCTTAATGTAAAAATAGTGGTTTCTATTAGCCTCCTAGCGTCAACAACCAACATGGTCCACTCATAGAGCATTGAAATTATCATATGGACCACTCCTCCAAGTGTTAAAGAACTCTAAAATAGACATATGAATTCCTATTAAGGTATTACAATGATATGTCATTTACATGCTACAGAGGTATAGGTACCTACATTATATACTCCATCAAATGGAGATACCAGATACCATCTCAAACATTTCAAGGATCATTACATCAAATTAAAATATGACATCATAGACTTTCTATAAAAAAATGTGGGACTCAAATTAAATTTCACTGCTTCCGCACCACTGCCATTATCACCAATTTCCCTTGAAAAAAACTCTATATTATATCTAGATCAACATATCTATGCTTCATTCCTACCATTCCAACTCATTCTTATGTATTCCATCAAACTATGGTTTCTCTAGTGAGAACAATGAAAATCACCTTCCCCATTCAACAACTTAATGATATCATCTTACTCCTCTCCAATTGTTCACATGTTTGGAGTATTCATTCACATATTTGAAATTTGGATCTTCATGCAGGAGCATCGCAAGCAAGCACAAGTGGGGGATAGATGGATACGCACAAATGCACATTTTGGATATATTTTGAAATTTAAAAGATGGAACATTAATGTAATATCTGGAGAGACATAAGTCCTCTTAAATGTTTTGAGGATTGTAATGCAGATCTTGAGCATTTCTCTCATCTGTCAGTTGTAGACAATTAATGTAATGAATGTAATGTAAATATAGACTTTAATTCGATTAAATAGCTTGAGGTTGTAGGAGGTAAAACTTGAGAAATCTCCCTCGTATGTATTATATTGTATCATTATTCTCATTGTAAGAGTAGAAGAGTAGAAACTCTAAAGAAGGAGAGCAGAGGAGAAAAACAAAGATTGTAGAAGTTGTATAAGCAGATAGTTGTTGCTATAGAACCCATGTACATAAGCACTTAAGTTAATATAAGAATGCTTTGAGTCAATTTCATGGTGTTCTTATGAATATTGTTTGCATCTATTGAATGGTATGTTTACAGTTTTCTTATATGCTTTGTTCTGAATTTGTTTCAATTCTTTTATGTGTATGATTTCATGTTGAGCGTATGAATTCTGTGAGAGGGAGAGTATTAGTTTCAATTGTTTCTCTTCCTGAGAATTCCTGCAAAGAGTGAAGTGAAGGTCCGCAAGGATTGCATTGACGAGATTATGAATTTTACCTCATAAAAGATCAGGAGAGATAAAGTTGTTCTCATACCAACATAAGTGCAAGTATAGCAAAAATCCGTGCAAGGTGTGCACAGGATGATAAAAGTCTTAGAATTTTCCAAACTAGTGAGTGGTTGAAGAACTATTTTCGCAAGGAGTGTGCAGAGTTGGAAGTTTTCAGATAATCAGAGATTATCGTGAAGGCTGGAAGGAGTGCATGCAGGATCCCTTGGAATCCTTGAGTTTGCAACAATAATCAAGCTCAAGAGGGATAAAGTCTTGGAAATTTCAAAGGAAGGATGAGGGTCAACATTACCTCACAGAAGCTAAGCTCAGGAAGAAGAATGCAAATTTATTTGACCAGGAGTCTTTTGGGAACTTGAACAGACGGTTTAATTTCTCAAAGAGAGAAACGTCGATTTTCAGTGGATCGTTGGATCTAGTGGATCAGCAGGGAGGTTAAGGCTGAGTGTATTTTAACACTCGCAAGATTAGGAGAGATAAAAACCATTATATCTAGATCAATGAGAGTTGTTTATTGGAGATTGGAGTTTCGACATTTCAGAAGTCAGAAGTGTGGAGGAAGTTGTTTTAGGAATCCCCGATATGTGAAGTCCCGACGCGATCTGGACCGTCATATCGTGGAGATTCAAGACTATTGATCCGTAGAGAAGAGTCGTGAGTTCTAACTTATGGAAAAGGGAGAAGAGTTGCAGCACAAACTCATGAGTCATGAAATCATGACATGCTCAGAAGTAGGGTCGGAGGACTTGACTAGATGTCATATGGTTTAGGCATAAGGGAGGAGCTAAAGACCCCTTATCCCATTTCTGGGTTTCAGGAATTGAGGGAGATGGGGGACTCACAATAGGAATCGTAAAGTCGTCAAATATGAAACACATTTTCGAGTTAAGTTAGTGGTCATGCCAGTGGTCATGTGGAAGTGGAGGTTCGCACCTAGTGCTCTTTTGCATGAGAGTAACTTCTAGAAGGACCTATGGTTTCATTTGTGTTGAAGGTTCCAGTGGGGACTAAAGAGCCACTTCGGCTCAGGGAATAGAAAGATCCAAAGATCAGGAGGTCAAGAAGAAACTACTAAGGTAGGGATTCTGTACCAGGTGGTATCATATCTCACAATCATATTTTTCTATAGGCGAGAGAAGACATAAGGCAAGTTGTGATTTGAATTTGTGCCAAAAAAATGAAACAATGTCACCAAGAAGACATCAAGAGATACCCATGCCTGATCCATCTGTGGAAAGGGAAATGAGATAACTTAGTGCTTGATTGGATGCTATGGAGACAACACAGAGGTGAACACCTGATACTGGAGATATTAGTGAGGCTGAAAGAGAAAATGAAGTCGGACCCGAAGAAGAAGTTGTAGCCGAAGATGCTACAAAATAATGTCTATTCAAAGCTATTGCAAGAATAGAGGTTAGAGAAAAAATGGAAATCCCGATGTATGAAGGAAACTTAGATGTTGAGGAGTTACTAGATTGGTTTAGAGCTCTGGATAAATACTTCGAATATAAGGATATCGAAGAAGATAATAAATTAAATCACATAGTCATTAGACTAAAAGGGCATGCAACACTATGGTGGGATGAACTACAGGATGACAGGCGTTGCAAAGGCAAAAAAATAATCAAAAGTTGGGATAGGATGGTAGAAAAAATTAAAGCGAAGTTTATACCTAGAGATTACCAAATTAATCTGTTTCGAAGAATGCAGAATTTGAGACAAAAAGGGATGACAGTGAAGGAATACACTGAAGAATTTTACATACTCAACATTAGAGTTGGTCATCATGAAAGTGATGATGAAAAGGTTGCCAGATACATGAATGGCCTAAGATATGAAATTCAATATGATATGAGCATGGTGAAAATCGAGAATGTGGAATATGATTATCAAATTGTTTCAAGGAAGAAGTGAAATTGGCTCGAAAGAAAGGTCAAAGGGGCAGAGGTAGAAGTCAGAGCAGAGGCAAAGAAATTTCCCAGGACAGTGTACAGAATCCCAAGGATGAAGAAAAGAAACCTCATAATCATCCAGAAAGAGGAGGAAGCTCAGAAGGAGGATAATATGCCGATAGGAACACTTTTCCTTGAGCTAGAGGAAGAGGAAGAGATAAAGGTGGTGAGATAAATTGTTTTGTCTGTGGAAATATAAGACATAAATATTTTGAATGTCCAGATAGAAAAAGAGATGGAGGAGGCAAATCTCACATTTCAGAAGCACAAAAGAAAAATGTTGAGGCAGAAGATGCAGAAGGTGGAAGATCCTTAATGATGAGGAAAATTCTCTTGAAGCCAGAGAAAGAGATGGAGAATCCAACCCAGAGGAACAATTTTTTAAGAACTGCTTGCAAGACCAAGGATAGGGTATGCAAGGTGATAGTGTACAGTCGAAGTATATATAATATAATATCCACATAAATGGTGGAAAAACTAGAATTGGAGATAGTTTCACATCCAAGCCCATACAAAGTTTCATGGTTACAAAAAGGACATCAGGTAACAGTCGCTAAACAATGTTTAGTTGAATTTAAGATAGGGGGATACAGAGATGAGATCTTATGTGATGTTATTCCCATGGATGTCTATCATATTTTGTTGGGGAGGCCGTGGCAATATGACAGGAATTTTTTCCATGACAGAAGAAAGAACACATACACCTTGGACAAGAATGGTAGGAGGCATATGTTGCTGCCAATTGAAAACAAGAAGGTGAAAGACGAAATAAGCAATACTATACTTCTCATGAGTGGGAAGGAACTTATGGATGAAGTCAAGAAAGGTGAAGAAATGCAGTTTGCTGTGGCGAGATAACATAGAGTGATCTTGACCGGTACCTCAATAGATGATCTACCTGAGGAAATTCAGGAAATGCTAAAGAATTTTACTTATATAGTGGTGGACGATTTACCTTGTTCGTTTCCTCCCATCAGAAGTAAAATCCATCACATTGACCTTGTACCAGAAGTGAGTTTATCAAACAAATCAGCGTATAGATTGACATCATAGGAGAATGAAGAAGTTAAGAAGCAAGTCCGAGATTTGATGGACAAAGGGTTGATTAGAGAAAGCTTTAGTCCATGTGTTCTGCCAACAATGTTAAGTCCAAAGAAATATGGTGGATGGAGAATTCGTATAGACTCGAGGGCTATAAACAAAATCACCATTAGGTATAGATTTCCTTTAACCATGATGGATGACTTGATGGATTTCTTGACTGGAGCAATTTTTTTTTCAAAAATTGATTTGAAAAGTGGATATCATCAGATTAGAGTGAGGGAAGGTGATGAATGGAAGACATCATTCAAGACGAATGAAGGGTTGTATGAATGGTTTGTCATGCCATTTGGTTTGATGAATGTTCCATGTACTTTCATGAGATTGATGAACGAAGTCTTGAAGGATTTCATTGGAAAGTTTGTAATGTGTATCTTGATGAGATACTAATCTTCAGTAAGATTGAGGAATAACATTTGAGACATTTAATTGTAGTGATGAGGAGGGTGCAGCAAGAGAAGTTGCTGATAAATCTGAAGAAGTTGTCTTTCATGAAGACATGAATCATTTATTTGGGGTTCATGATCTATTCAAATGAGTTGAAGATGTATCTTGAGAAGGTAAAAGCAATCAAAGAATGGTCGTCACCAAGGAATATCTTTGAAGTCAGAAGATTCCATGGACCAGCTAGTTTTACAGGAATTTCATCAAAAATTTTAGTGGAATTTATGCATCAATGATTGACACAGTAAAGAAAAGACATAAATATTTTCACTGGAGTGAGGAAGCGGAGAAAAGTTTCAAGTTGTTGAAGGAGAAGATAATTGAACAACCAGTTCTAGTTCTACTAGATTTCAACAAGACATTTCAAGTGAGATGTGACACAAGCGGATTTGGAATTGGAGCAGTCTTAAGTTAAGACAATAGACCAGTTGCATACTTCAGTGAGAAGATGAACGATGCTAAGATAAATTATTCCATGTATGATAAAGAGTTTTATGCATTCATACAAGAACTAAAGAAATGGAGGCACTACCTAGTTCCGAAAGAGTTCGTTTTGTATAGTGACAACCAAGCCTTAGAGTTTATAACCAGATAGGAGAAACTGAACTAGAAACATGAAAAATGAGTTGAGTTCATGCAAAAATTTACTTTTGTTATAAAGCACATTTCTGAAAATTCTAACAAGGTTGTTGATGCATTGAGCAGGAAATGTTTGATTCTGCAAGAGTTTTGTGTGAAGACCTTAGGTTTTGATAGCCTTAAGGACATGTATAGATATGATTTAGATTTTAAGGATGATTATGAGGCATGTGAGAATCATGTTCTCAGAGATAGGATCCAATGGATTGAATACTTGATTCAAGATGGATTGTTATTCAAAGGAAACCAGATGTGTATCCCAAAGAGTTCTATGAGAAAGAACATTTTGAAGGAAAAACATACTGGGGGATCGGCTGGACATTTTGGCCATGAAAAAACATTTGTGCAACTGAACAATTTGTATTATTGGCAAGGAATGAGGACATATGTCAAACATTTTGTGAATAGATGTATAATTTTCCAGCACGCAATGGGGAAAAGACATAATACAGGATAGTATCAACCATTGCCAGTACTAGAGAGGTCATGGGATGCAGTAAGCATGAATTTTGTGTTAGGACTGCCAAGGACATAGACAGGTTGTGATTCCATATTCGTGGTAATCAACAGATTCTCAAAAATGGCACATTTTATTCCATGTCATAAAAATAGTGTTGCAACACACATTGCAAATATGTTTTTCAAAGAAGTTGTTCAACTTCATGGTTTAACCAAGAGTATTTTTTTGGATAGAGATACCAAATTTGTCAATCATTTCTGGAGGACAGTATGGAATAAGCTGGGGATGAATTTATCTTTTAGCTTAGCATATCACGCTCCAACGGATGGACAAACTGAGGTAGTAAATCAAAGTTTGGGAGACTTATTGAGGAGTTTAATAGTTGAACATCACAGTCAGTGGGATCAGATTCTACTGTAAGCAGAATTTGCATATAATGACTCACCTAACCAAAGCACAGGACAGAGCCCATTTCATATAATGTATGGAATGCATCCAAGAGGAGTATCTGAGTTGAGACACTTAGAGAATAATGAGTCTAGGAGTGCTACAACGATTTTTTTTGTAGTAGAGATGCAAGAGCTCCACAGTAAGATTAAAGAGCGATTGCAGAATTCCAACCAAGAATACAAGCACAGAGAATATCAACATAGAAGAAAACTTCAATTCAAAGTGGGAGATTTGGTTTTAGCACATCTAAGAAAATAAGTACTCCCAAGGGGAACATAGAACAAGATGAAGATGAAAAAGATAGGGCCGTGTAAACTTTTGAGAAAATTTGAGGCAAATGCTTATGAGATAGAATTTCCAAACGATGTGGGCATATCATCCATATTCAATGTAGCAGATATGTATCCTTACATATAAGATGAAGCAGATAGGGAAGGGAATCAAAAAGAATTTCAATGGGTAAAACATATGCCTATGGATGAAAAGCCGTAGATGGAAAATATCATTGATTAGAGAGTTGGCAAGAAGACCTGTAGGAAGACATATTTTGAGTATTTGATAAAGTGGAAAGGACAAATGACTGAAGATGCCAGTTGGAAAAGTGAAGCAGATATCCAGAAACATGGACAGACAGTGCAGGAGCTCATGAACAGAAGCCGATGAATTTTTCAGCCAGAGGAGTATGATGTAGGAGCATCGCAAGAAAGCACAAGCGAGGGACAACTGGATACGCACCAATGCACATTTTGGAGATTATTTGAAATTTAAAGGATGGAATGTTAATGTAATATCTGGAGAGACATAAGTTCTCTTAAATGTTTTGAGGATTGTAACACAGATATTGAGCATTGCTCTCATCTGTTGGTTGTAGACAATTAATGTAATGAATGTAAAGTAGATGTAGACTTTAATTCAATTAGATAGATTGAGGTTGTAGGAGGGAAAACTCGAGACATATCCCTCATATGTGTTATATTGTATCATTATTCTCATTGTAAGAGTAGAAGAGTAGAAGATGTAGAGAAGGAGAGAAGAAGAGAAGAACAAATATTGTAGAAGTTGTATAAGTAGATAGTTGTTTCTATAGAACCCATGTACATAAGAACCTGAGTTAATATAAGAATGCTTTGACTCAATTTCATGTTGTTGTTATGAATATTGTTTGCATCTATTGAATGGCATGTTTATATTTTTCTTATATACTCTGTTATGCATTTGTTTCAATTCTTTTATGTGTATGATTTCATGTTTAACGTATGAAGAATGTGAGAGGGAGAGTATGAGTTTCAATTGTTTCTCTTCCTGATAATTCCTAAAAAGAGTGTAGTAAAGGTATGCAAGGAGTGCATTGATGATATTTTGAGTTTTACCTTAGAAAAGATTAGGAGAGATAGAGTTGTTCGCATACCAACATAAGTGCAAGTATAGCACAAACTCATGCAAGGTGTGCATAGTTTGATAAAAGTCTTAGACTTTTCCAAACTAGTGAGTGATTGAAGAACTGTTGTTGGAAGGAGTGCGCAGAGTTGGATGATTTTAGATAATCAGAGATTATTGTGAAGGCCACAAGGAGTGCATGCAAGATCCTTTGAAATCCTTGAGTTTGCAGCTAGAATCAAGCTAAAGAGGGATAGATTCTTGGAAAGTTCAAAGGAAGGACTAGGGTCAATGTTACCTTGCAGAAACAAATCTCAGGAAGAAGAACGCCAAGTTATTTGGCCAGGAGTCTTTGAGGAACTTGAACGGACGGTTGAATTTCTTAGAGGGAGACACGTTGATTTTCTGTGGACTATTGGATCCAGTGGATCAACGGGGAAGTTAAGGATGAGTGTCTTTTAACACTCAAAATCTCAGGAGAGATAACAACCATTTAATCTGGATCAACGAGACTCGTTGATTGGAGATTGGAGTTTCATCATTTTGGAAGTTGAAACTGTGGAGGAAGTTGTTTCGAGAATCCCTGATACATGAAGTCGCGACGTGATCTAGATAGTCAAATTGTGGGAGATTCAGGACCATTGATCCATAGCAAGGAGTCGCAAGTTTAGACTTTGGGAAAAGGGAGAAGAGTTGCATCGTGAATTCATGAGTCGTGAAATCCCAACGTGCTCGGAAGTAGGGCCCCAGGACTTGACCATATGTCATATGGTTGAGGCATAAGGGAGGAGCTAAAGACCCATTATCCCATTTCAGGGTTTCGGGAATTGAAGGAGTCAGGGGAATCACAATAGGAATCTCAAAGTCATGAAATTTGAAAAACATTTTCGGGTTAAGTCATTGGTCACGTGGAAGTGGAGGTTCACACCTAGTGCTCATTCTCGCGAGCATAACTTCTAGAAGGACCTGTGGTTTCATTTGTGTTGTAGGTTCGGCTCAGGGGAATAGAAAGATCCAAAGACCGGGAGTTCAAAAAGAACTTGCTGAGGTAGGGGTGTTGTGCTAGATGTTCATTGTCACTATTAATTCATTGTCTTGGATTTATGTGTGATTTGTGATAGTATCTAATTATATAAAAAATACTACATTTCATATTGATCTAGCTAGGCTCAATTAAAATTCCCTTGATTCCAAAACATCTATAAAATCTACCATTGACTCATTATTCTTTTGAGTTTCCACAATTTAACAACAAATTGTTATATGAGTCAAATATAATAATACATCCCATACTGTTGAGTTGACTAGACTCAACATGTTTTTCTTCACAAACTCCAAATAAATAAAGAGAAACATTTTATTTTACCATGGTAAAATATTTCCACTATCGACATTGCTGGAATCTTCATTATCTTTGCAACCTCGTAGGTCTCCTTCTTGTGAAGATTGGATCTAGGCTTCTGGACCTCTTGCACAAATATACTCCATCTTCCTTTATGATAGTGCCAAATTCAACTATCTTATCTAATTTCTATCCGAGTCTAGACTACTCGCACTGAAAATGGTTGCAAAATTCACAACTTTCCTCAATGGGGACTAATTTTCAACCATTTTATTTACAAATTTAGGATCATCGAATTGACTATCCATGTTGGGATTCCTGTCATTTTTTTTCTATTGATATCATTTCCCATTTTCAAAATTTCCTTCCCCTTTCTGTTTTCCCAACTTCTTTTTTTTTCCCTATTTTTTCCCTCTTTTATACCTACCCTTATTTCCCTTGTTCATTTTTCCTTTCTTCTATCCCTTTCTAGTTACCATACTTAGTTGTATTTGAAAAATCGATGCTTTCACGGGTGGGCATGCCTTCATCCCCATCCAATTTCCTATTTTGTAAGTCTGATTGACTGCTTTGGTACATTATACTTAGCCATTTTTCCAACCTCACGGGTTCACATGTTCGAGCTTTCATTCTCCAAGTTCCATGATATCCAATTTGCACCTAAAATTTTGTGATCCACATTACAACCATTAGATTTTATCGTAGGTCCCAAGCCCCTAAATTATATTTCTCTTGCATACAAGTCCAACCGAACTCCTTTCTACACTCAAATTATTTTTGATCATCCATAACTGCGGGTTCGTGGGTTCCTAGGTTGCCGAGTTCATCAAAATCTTCATTTTAAAAATCGCTCTCATCCGTTCCCGCCATTCTCATTATTTTCCCAATTTGCATTTTTTTTTTTTAATGATAAAAACTTATTGTGCAAGATCAAAAAGGATTTTCATTGATGGCGAAAGACTCAAGGAGATTACTAATTAAATTTCATTAATTCACCATTTTCCAAATTATTATATTATTCTCATCTCTCCAAAAAGATTTATTTCAATCTATTATCCAGCTAAAAAAATACTCTCGTCAACCTAATGGAAGTAGCATCTAGACAATATTTTTGTGGTGATACTTTAAATATATTTGGTTGTGAAGACTAGAACTTTTATTGGTCTAGAGGATATTCATATTATCTATCTCCTCCTACACAAAAAGACATAATATGGGTGTCTAGAATCGCTCATGCAGGGTATCTTCCTGAGGTTTTCAACTATAAAGAACTTGTTGTGTGGTGCGTGGAGAAGTATGTTCCAAGCCATAGAATTATACAAATCTAAGATCGTTCCCCCATTTCCCTTTAGCCACAATTTTTTTGCAAGATGTTGAAGCTCCCAGAGACAACACATACCTTCAAAGGAGAAGATTGTAAATACTTTTTGAAGAAAAATAAAAATGGCCTTGACCTCTTGCCTGAATATTTGGAGAATCCCGCGTCTATTCCATAAGACATAACAAGGATGCAGGTCAACTCTTTTAAAAATCCCTTTCAATAAATTGCATGGTTATTCACTAGGTTGACAGGTTATGAAATCACTTCTACCTTCTCCCGCATGATTTCATATATTTTATATTTTTTGGTGAAAGAACAGGCCATATTTGACTGGGGAAAATTGATTTGCATCGAAATTTCATCCTAGTTATCACACTACAAAAGGGAAAAAATTATTTATGGCTTCCTATTTGGTATGTTCCATAGTGTATTGTTGTCAATTTCAAAACTTGACCATAAGTAAGAGGCTGAACTATGAAATAGATCCAGTTATCTTCTAATATCAGAGATTGTGGAGACATAAGACCCCTCTGTATTTTTATGAAGTTTATAATGATTTTGTATCAGTCTTCAAAGGGATGTTGTTGGGTGAAAATACTCCAAGGATATCTAAACAGGTTAACAGATTCTTAGAGAAAAAGGGAATGATAGAAAAAATGGAAAATCGCAGTGTCATAAGGATATTATGTTCCAAAGAAAATCCTTCTTTTGTTCCGTATCATGTATCATAAAAAAAAATTATTACAAAGGTGGCAAGAAAATACAAGTTCTGGCTACATTTTTTCAATGAAAAAAGGAAAATATAATTTATTCCCTTTCTATGGAAGATTAGATATTTCATTTTCAGAAACATAAATAAAATTGATGAGTTTGTGAGCTATTTCAACAATGTGAACCTAAAGTATGATGAAAAGATAAAGGGCTTTGATCCTAACAAAATATTTGTATATCACATCGTTTCAGTGGGATTCAATAACTCATTCATCCAGACTACCTTGAATGAAGAAGAAGAAGGTAACAACCAAAGTACTCATAAACACAAATCTAGTGACTTAGAAACAATAGTCAATACTAACGAGTTGTATAAGCAAAAAGGAAAGGGTCCCAATGAAAGGAGCACCTAGTCTCCATTTTTAACTCCCAAAAATATGACATCCCAAAGGAATGCTCCAATGAATCACCCAATTAGAAATATTATAAAAAAAAATCAACTAGCGGTGGAGATAAGAATCCCCCCTCGGAAAATCGAGAATTCACATAAGCTACATGTGAGAAAGAAAAGAAAAAAAAATGATACAAGGGGAAGATGAAAACCTTATAGAATATGACATCCAAAGATTTTCCTTGGATGAAATGGAGTTAGAGGAGGATATTGAGAAAATATTTCCCACGATGGAACAACCAGACAATATAATTCAACAAAATTATTTATTGGAAGTCATTGCAAATAAGATCTTTAGTGAAGAGGAATCCTTCACTTTTCAGAGTGTTATTTTTTATAAGGATTCTAGAAAATTGATTGTAGAAATACGTGATCAGAAAAATAGAAAGGGAAAGTCTCACTCAAAGTTTGACCTTAAAGACATGCGGTTGTCCCAAATCTATAAAATTCACAGGGAAACCGAGGATGCTCTTGACGATTGTTTTGATGGATTAGAAGATAAAAATGCTAAGTTAAAAGAAAGGATCACAGAATTGGAAAATTCCTTAATGCCTCTTGTAATCCTATAAAGTCCTTAGTCAATGGTCAAACCAACTACACTCGCCCTTAAGTTGAAAGGATATTCAAGTCTACTCACAGAAATCCAAAGTTATGTAGAAAAACATATTAGGAAGAGAATGTCACTAATAATAGAATCATAAGAGGTATCAAAAAATATTGTTTCTTTTGGCTCAAGGGCACATCCATTTCATGAGTATCTACAAGTTGATTTAAAGAATGAAGAAGGTTTCTACATTGATGTTGTCTTTCTATTTGGAATTAAAGTCTCAAACATGATAGAATTGAAAATAAGAGAAGAGGATCTTCCTTCTCCAACTACAATAAAAAAACTAAACTCTTGTTGGAAGGAAAAGATTAAGAATTTGTGATGCAGGAGCATCATCATAAAAGCGCAAGTGGAGGACAACTCAATACCATAGCATGAATTTTGAAGTGATTTTGAATTTAAAGATGACATGTGATGTAAATACCTTGAAAATATTGTAATTAAAGAAGGTCTTAAATGTTAAGGGGTTGAACCATCATGTGAGATCGATGGAGATTGTATTTTCTTTAATGTAGTTAATAACAATAAAGATCTTAAGAATTCACTCTTATCTTTATGTACTGATCATTTATTGTAATAAGCCTTAGTAGTTGAAAGATTTTAATTTGATAAGATAGCAATAAGGTAGTCAGACAAAAAATATCTATGAGCCCTTCTTGCATAAATATATGTAATTGTTTCCCAAATGAGGCTGCTGAAGGTTATTGCAGAAAGATACCGAGAGTTATTTAGAGGTAGCCACTGAATATTATTGTAGTTGAATCCTGTTGAAGCTTATCAAGTTGTATGATCCCATGTACATATCATTTGAATTAATATAATAGAGAAGCAATGTTCCATATGTCTTGTGTTTTTTTTAATCTGTCTATCTGAATGAATGGTAGGATTTCTGTTTAATTTCAATTCTTTGTTATTAACTGTTTTCATGCTATGAATGATTTACATGGTTGAATGTATGAATCTGTGAGGATTAGATAAGTTTCAATTGTTTCTCTTCTACGAGATCATGCAAGGAGTGCATAGTGTACGCAAGGAGTGCATAGTGTACGCAAGGAGTGCATTGACAGTGTATAGCTTGAATCAAAAGCTCAAAAGAGACAACATGGAGCTGTATATGAAAGGAGTGCATAGTGTCCACAAGGAGTTCATTGACAGAGTCAATTCTGACTCAAAATCTTAGGAGGTATAACCTAGAGCTATTTGCGAGAGTGAAAAATAACTACTGAAGGTGTGGATAGGCAGGAACACACACAAGGTCACATTGTTCAGGAGGAACAATTGAGCTGTGTAAGGAACTATTACAAGGAGTGCACGGTCTCCCAAAAGGAGTTAAGTTAAAAGAAACCCATTGGAGGGTGTGCATAGGGTTGATATTTGACTATGTGTTGAAGAAGCATTCTGAGAAGTTCAAAGGTTTCGAGAAGGAACAAGATCAAAAGAGATACTAGAGGAAATTATTTAGTAGGGAGGAGATCACTAAAAATCTCCCATTAAACGAGCGAGATCCATTCAGAGGAATCAAAATATTTCCAGACCATGAAATATGGGAAAGTTTCTCGGAGGATAGTCTTTGAATTCGTTCGACACTTTGCATGTTCAGATCTTTGAAAGTGTTTAAGGAGTGAGATCTGCAAAGTCCCAAAGAGCGAAGTGAATCTAAGCTGTCAATATCGAGGAGGATACATGGAAGTAGATCAAAAGGTCCAGGATACAAAGCTCTGGGAGATTTTCATGCAACATAAACGATTTCTACCAAATTTGCGAAGGATGAAGAGATCTTGACCATTGGATCAAGGTGAGAACATGGCGTTTGATCCATAGCTTCGATTAAAGGGTACTTTGGTGAAAAAAGGAGTTGAAACATTTGGAAATCCTAAATATGAAGTACCAAAATAGATCACAATCATTGGTTTTCATAGGAGCATGGATCGTAGATTTGGTATGAGTATTTTCACCGGTTCAGAGTTCTGGGAAAAAGGAGTGAGGTGCGTTCAAAAGCATCGAAGCCTAAATTCATGAAGAGAGCTATCGAGAGGTCATAGATCCTGGTCATATTTAAAAATATCCTAGCGGAGGAGCTAGAGCTCGCAACTCAGTGTTACTAGAAGCGCCAGAGAGAGGGTTTGTGGGTGAATCGAACCTGCATGGGTAACAAAAATGGACCTATGTGACTTAAATTTTGGTTCTATTAGAGGACCAAAGAGATAATTCGGCTCATAAATTGAAGATATTTGACTGGGAGGTCACAGAACCCCGGGCAGACAAGTAGGGAGCCTGCATCAAGTGGTATCAGAGCTATATATTTTAAATTTATGTATGAAAGAGGGGATATAGTATGATAACATCCAATGGTATCATATACATCAAGTGGTATCTGTGTAAAATAAAATTCCAGCACCATGCCTTCTAGAAGACATGTGGAGCAACCTATAGCAAATCGAGTTGTGGAAAGGGAGACGAGAGAACTACATGCAAGATTAGATGCTATGGAGATAATACAAAGAAGATCACCTTATGCTGGAGAGGTCATTGATGCAGAGAGAGAAGAAGTGGAAGTTGAAGGAACTATATGAGAAGATTCTACAGAAGAATGCTTGTTGAAATCTGTTTTCAAATTGGGAGCAAGAGAAAAAATAGAAATCCCAATGTATGAAGGCAACTTAGATGTTGAAGAATTAATGGATTGGATAAGAGAAATGAAAAAATACTTTGAATATGAAGAATTTGATGAAGATAAAAAAGTAAAACATGTTGTCACCAAATTGAAGGGACACACAACACTGTGGTAGGATGAACTACAGACTGACAAAAGAAGAAAAGGAGAGAAAAAGATCAAGAATTGGGATAGAATGGTAGCCAAGATGAAAGATAAATTCATACCCAAAGACTATCCGATAAATCTATTCATGAAGTTACAAAACCTAAGACAGAAAGGAAATACAGTAAAATAATACATCGAGGAATTTTATAAGCTGAACATTAGGGATGGACAGAGAGAAAAAGATGATGAAAAGGTTTCCAAGTATATAAATGTCTTGAGATATGAAATCAAAGATGAAATCAACATGATAATAGTGAGAGCAGTAGAGGAAACTTATTAGATTTCACTAAAGATAGAAGATATGTTGGCCAGGAAGAAGAGCCAATGAAGCAGAGGAATCTTTGTAAACAAAGGTACGGGAATTTTCCATGACAAGGCATAGAAGCCCAAGGTTGAAACTTGAAAACCACATAGTCACTCAGAAATAGGAGGAAGTTCCCAAGGGATACACTGTGGTGAAAGGAATTCTTTTCATCGAGAAAGAGGAAGATGCAGAGGAGGAGAGGGAAAGTGTTATTCCCATGGAAAAAAAAGACACATGTCTTGGGAATGCCTCGAGAAAATGAAAGAAGGAGGAGGTGAATCTAAAGTTTTGGAAGTGCAAAAGTTTAATGTCGAGGAAGAAGGTGAAAAATATGGGAGGTATTTGATGATGAAGAAGGTTCTCTTGAATCTAGAGAAGGAAGTGGAAAAACCAGTGCAGGGGAACAGTTTGTTCAGAACTGCTTGAAAGACTCAAGACAGGGTGTGAAAGGTGATAATTGACAGTGGGAGCACTGACAACTTAGTATCCATAGAGATGGTGGAGAAATTGGAGCTGGAGAGAAGTGTACATCCGACTCCATATAGAGTCTCATGGTTGGAAAAAAGTCACCAGGTAATGGTAACTAAACAATGCCTAGTTGAATTTAATATAGGACAATATAGAGATGATATTTTGTGTGATGTGATTCCCATGGATGTATGTCATATCTTGTTGGGGATACCATGGCAGTTTGATAGAAATACTAGGAAAAGTACTTATACCTTGGAGAAAAATGGTAGGACACACATGTTACTACCCATAGAAGATAAGAAAGTGAAGGAAGAAGCCAACACAATTATACTTCTCATGAGTGGGAAAGAAATCCTAAGTGAAATCAAGAAGAAAAAGGAGACACAATTTTTTGTGGTAAGGAAGCCCAAATTCATCCTTACGAGTACCTATATGGATGATTTTCCTAAAGAAATTCAGGTGATGTTAGAAAATTTTGTTGGCATAGTAGTGGATGAGTTACCTCACTCATTACCACCCATTAGGAGTATCAAACATCACATTGATCTAATATCAGGAGCGAGTTTTCCAAACAAAGAAGCATACAGATTGACACCCTAAGAGAATGAGGAGGTAAAGAGACAAGTCCATGATTTGATGGACATAGGTTTATTAAGAGAAAGATTGAGTCCATGCATAGTACCAACTATGTTGAACCTGAAAAAGGATGGAGGATGGAGAATGTGTAGAGACTCAAGATCCATAAAAAATCACCATCAAGTATAGATTTTCTCTTCTCATGATGGATGAATTAATGGATTGTTTCAGTAGAGAAAGATATTTTTCAAAGACATACTTGAAAAGTGGATATCACCAGATAAGGATGAGAGAAGGTGATGAGTGGAAAAAAACCTTCAAAACAAACAAAGCATTGTATGAATGGATTGTTATGCCATTTGGCTTAACAAATTTCCCAAGTACTTTTATGAGGTTGATGAATGAGGTATTAAAATATTTTATCGGTAAGTTTGTGATTGTATATCTGGATTATATACTAGTCTTCAGTCAAATTGAAGAAGAGCATTTGAATCACTTAACATTAGTAATGAGAAGATTGCAGTGGGAGAAGTTGTTGATAAATTTGAAGAAATCATATTTTAGGAAGAAAAAACTTATTTACTTGGGTTTTGTAATCTCTTCAAATGAATTGATGATGGATCCAGAAAAGGTGAGAGAAATAAAAGAATGGCCATCTCCAGGGAGCACATTCGAAGTGAGAAGCTTCCATGGATTAACAAGTTTCTATCAGAATTTCATTAGAAGTTTCATTGGTATTTGTAAGTTTTAAACCTGTGAAGTAAAGCAATTCATATAGATTCTTAAGCAATACAGAAATTAATCAATGGCTCATACACATAGTACACAGAGATTTTATACCGGAAACCCTCAACCGGGAAAACCTTTCTTATTTTCATTATATCAAATTTCACCATTCTCCATACAATATATACAATATTTTTAGGTATTCCGTAGATACCAAAACCCTAATCCCTTAATCCGGGATTAATTTACAAATCCGCTAAAAATAGCAAAATCCGCTAAAAATAGAAAAAAAACCGCCCAAAAAACATTTCTGGGCGCTGTGTCGAACGCTACATGTAACCAAAGGGGGCATACCTTCCCCCCCTGGGACCCCCCTAGGAAAGCACCCGACGCACATGGAAGATCTCTAGGTGAAGGGATCGTCAGACGCAGTTGTCGTATCTGACACACCCACACACACACACATGCAAAGAATATAACACATACCCAACAGTATTTGTGCACCAATATTAGATATAGTGAAGAAAAGACACAAGTCTCTTAAGTGGACAAAACAGGTTGAGAAAAGCTTCACGATATTAAAGGAGAAGATAATTGAACAACTGATTTTGGTCTTTATTTTGGGAAGACATTTCAAATCCAATGTGATGCTAGTGGAGTAGCAATTGGAGTAGCCTTAAGCCAAGATAATAAGCTTGTTGCATATTTCAGTGAGAAGATGAATGACACAAAGAGAAAGTACTCCACATATTATAAATAATTTTATGCAGTAATTCAAGCCTTAAAGAAATGGAGGCACTACCTTGTTCCAAAATAATTTGTTTTGTACAATGATAAACATGATTTATAATTCATAACCAAACATGAGAAATTAAATGAAAGGCATGCTAAGTGGATAGAGTTTATGAAAAAAATCACTTTTGTCATTAAACATATTTTTGGTAATGATAAGAAATTTGTTGATGCATTGAGTAGGAAATCTCTGATTCTACAGGAATTTGGAGTGAAAACCTTACGATTTGAACACCTTAAGGAGATGTATTGTGATGATCCATATTTTAGAGAGGCATATGAAGCATGTGCAAATCATGTGATTAGAGAGAGAAGTCAGGGGATATATTATCTCATTCAAGATCTATTTTTGTTTAAAAGTAGTCAATTATGCATACTAAAGTTCTCAATGAGAGATAATATGTTGAAAGAAAAACATAGTGGAGGATTAGCAGGACATTTTGGCCATGACAAGATATTTTCACAGTTGAATTGTTCATACTATTGGCCAGGTATGAGGGAAAAAGTGAATAAATTTGTAAACAGATGTAATATTTTCTAGTATGCAAAAGGAAAGTGACAGAACATTGGGTTGTATCAACCATTGCCTATTCCAGATAGGCCTCGGGATGCAATAAGCATGGATTTCATGTTGGGATTTCCAAGAACACAAAGGGGGAGTAATTACATATTTTTTGTAGTTGATATATTCTCAAAGATGGCACACATTATCCCATGCCAAAAAACTAATCATGCAACTCACATTGCAAATTTGTTTCTCAAGGAATTAGACTTCATGGGTTTCCCAAGGGCATTGTCGCACACATAGACACAAAATTTTTTGGTCATTTCTAGAGGAAATTGTGGAAGAAGATGAGGACATAAATGTCATTGAATTCAACATATCACCCTCAAACAGATGGAAAAACTGAGCTGGTAAATTGAAGTTTAGGAAATTTTTTGAGGATTTTGGTCATCGAACACCATAGCCAATGGGATTAGATTCTGTCCAAGCAGAGTTTGCATACAATGACTCACCAAACAAGAGTACAATGAAGGATCCATTCTATATAGTATATGGGATGAAGCCAAGAGGAGTATCAGAGTTGAAATATTTGGATCAGAGTGAATTCATAAGCGTTGGAGTAGAAGACATCATTGCAGAGATGAAGAATATCCATAATCAAATCAAAGAAAAGTTGCAGAACAACAATAGAGAATATAAATTCAAAGTTGATCGGAATAGGAGAGAACCTCAATTTGAAGTGGGATATCAAGTTTTGGCACATCTTAGGAAGGAAAGGTTCCCAACGAGAAAGTATAACAAATTGAAATTGAAGAAGATAGGACCGTGAAAGATCCTAAGAAAATTTGATGCCAATGCTTATGAGATAGAGTTGTCATAGGGTATGGGTATATCACCCATATTCAACATTTCATACATGTATCCGTATAGGGAAGATGACACCAAAGGATCAAAAGATCAAAAATATATCCAATAGGAGAAGTAGATGCCTCCAGCAGAAAATCCATGGATGGAGAAGATCATAGATCAGAGAGTTGGTAAGAAGGCGAGGAGGAAAACCTATTTTGAATATTTGGTAAAGTGGAAAGGCCACCCAATAGAAGATGCCAGTTGGGTAAATGAAGAATATATTCAGAAGGATGGAAATTTGGTGCAGGAGCTCATGGACATGAGTCCATGAATTTTTGTCCACAGGAGTATTGTGAAGGAGCATCGTCATCGTAACTAAAGAAGGTCTTAAATATTAAGGGGCTGAAACATCGTGTGAGATCCATGGAGATTGTATTTTATTTAATGTAGTTAATAAAAATACATATCTAAAGCATTCGCTCTTATCTGTTTGTACCGATCATTTATTGTAATAAGCCTTAGTAGTTGAAATGTTTTAATTTGATAAGATAGAAATAAGGTAGTTGGAGGGAAAATCTCTATGAGACCTTCTTGTATAAATATATGTAATTGTTGCCCAAATGAGGTTGTTGAAGGTTATTGTTGAAAGATGTCGAGAGTTATTTAGAAGTAGATGTTGAAGATTATTTTAGTCGAATCCTGTTGAATTTTATCAAGTTTTATGAGCCCATGTACATATCATTTGAATGAATATAACATATAAGTGTTGTTGCAAATGTTTGGTGTTGTTACTATGTCTATCTGAATAAATGGTAGGCTTTATGTTTAATTGAAATTCTTTGTTATTACTTATTCTCATTATATGAATGATTTACATGGTTGAATGTATGAATCTATGAGGATTAGATAAGTTTCAATTGTTTCTCTTCAGTGAGCTCATGCAAGGAGTGTATAGTGTTGATTGAGGTCAGTTGTCATTGATGTCAACCCTTGAAGAAAGCCCCATAGCACGAAGGTTTGAGTAATGGACCCAATATTGTTTGATGTAAATATGACTCATTATTGTTTTTTCATGGTTGAGAAGAAGTAAATATGGATGAACTCCAAAGTGGTCCCCTTATGGTGAAAGCCCTCACGGGAAGACACTTTGTGGAGTAAGAGAACCCATTCTTAATTGTGGAATAATGAGATGTAGGAAAGTGAATTTGTCAAGGAAAATATCCTATATGGATAGTTCTTGTCATTTCATTTCCAATGGTATGTGGAACATCACATAATTATTCACGGTTAGAGAGTTATGGCCATGAGAAGTTTGAGACCCGAGGTTTGGGTAATGGACCCAAGTGTGTTTGATGGGTAACAGTATGAGTTATGTTATATTTTTAGATAATACTATTTTATATGGATAGTACATGTCATTCCATTTTTGGTGGTATGTATAACGTCACATAACTCCTCACGGTTTGAAAGTTATGGCCTTACGAAGTTGGAGGACCCTCATATGTCATCTAGAAGCCCGAAAAGGTCAAAGTAGTCAAAGTGGTTTAAAAGATTCTAAAAGGTAAATAATAAAGTGAAGTGATGAGTGTATTATAATTCAAAGTGAATACAAAAAAAATTATTTCAATAATAAATTTAATGGAGAAATTAGAAGTGGACCCAACCCTAAAATAAGGAAAGTGGGACAAGTGACCTAGAACATGTTTTTAAGGAAGCTACTTGGAGATTATAAATAAGAGGCAATACTCTCTCATTTGAATCACACTTGAGAATATTGAATATCTATATGTGTCTGAGGTAAGCAAGGATATATAAACAAGAATTCTGAGTGAAGGTGAAGAAAAGAAGGTTGAAATGCAAGGAAGGATAAATTCTTTTGATGGTGCTTTCTAAGGTATGTTATTTATAGGTCATCTCACCATTTTCGCTATAACGTTTTTTCTTTAATGATGCAAACCGTGAAATTTATATGAAAGTGAGACAACATATCCAAGTATATGTGGTAAAAAATTCAGCTTGTGGATCATTGTATTTTGGGATTTACACTCCGTGGAAAATAGGGTTTGTGGTCAGTCCTTAAACTAGTCAAAATCAAGTGTTTCAGGTAAAAACGTCATAACGTCTTCAAAACCGATCTAAATTCAGTTATACCAAAAGTATTGGTTAGTGCACAATCTATAGTATGTTGTGTAACATTTTTAGATCAATTCATCAAACATTTTGTGCGGGGCACACTCTACAAGGTCACTCTCTAGAATAAGCCATAATTCAACAATGTATGCCATTTTTTCTATAACTCCTTTTATGAAAGGTTCCAAGTAGTGACACTTGGAGGAATTGCATAAAACACATTGAATAACATTGTGTATCAGTTTCATATCTTTATACATTACAGGTTCAAAGTTATGATTACTTCAAGTTAGATTTGTTGACTAATCCAAAACTTGGCATGTGAGAATAAAGAAAAGTTTGATGAAAATGCTAGTCTCTTGTTTTTAAAGTTAAGGACGGTTTGGAGGAATGTGATCATATACACCAAGTCTATTATAGATCTACAAATCATATTTGGATGATGAAATTGATGAGGGATTTTGGTTGTGGTACATGTTGAGTACATGGTTGAGACAAGTAGTTGATCAGTTGGCGCACATACATGAGGTGTATAGTTTATGATGTTGGTACATATTGATTAGTCATAGTTGATGAGTAGTTGAAACATGATTGATACATACTTGGTACATCGTTGGATGCACTTGTTTATGGTATAGGTTGATTACAGGTTGGTGCATGGTTGATGCACTTGTTTATGGTATAGGTTGATTACAGGTTGAAGTACAGGTTGATGCATGGTTCAGATTTATTGGTACAAGTTTACAGCGGTATATCTCATAGTGATTGTGTGAGAGTGGTTCCATCATTCTACTTCTACTTCAGGGTGGCAGGATGGGGCAAGGACAGGTGCTTGTAGCCACATTCCGGTTGTAGCAAAAGAACATTGGGGGTTGTAGCCTCCTTATGGTTCTAGCTAGAAAATTGGGGAGTTGGAGCTTCCCTCAGGTTGTAGCCTAAGAAACTAGGGGGATGGAGCCTCCTTCCAGTTGCAGCTGGAAAACAAAGGAAATTGGTGATTCCAATGAATGTAATTCTTCAAGACATATAAGAAAAAACATTCTGTGGTTTTCTTCTGATTTGGGTTTCCACGTAAAACATTGGTGTACTGTGTATGTGTGTGATTGTTTATTTCTTACTGCTCATTATTGGATAATAATTCTACATTGATATAACATTTGAAGAAAATGATTAAAATTACGCTATGACTGATTCACCCACCCTCTCAGTAATCCAACAATTGGTATCAGAGAAGGTTCCTTCATAAATAAGTTTAACCATTGAAAGGTAGATCATAGAGAGTACCAACTCGTATAAAAATGGAATACCACAGTTTGATGGACAGAAGTATGCTTTTTGGAGCATAAGGATGAAGACATATATACAGGCATAGGGATTTCAAGTTTGGCAATCAATTGTAGAGGGATACACAACACCAACAGTTCTACCAACAAATGACAAAGAAGTGAAACTTTGTGAGATTAATTTCAAAGCCATAAATTCACTTTTGAATGGTCTGAGTGATAAGGTATTCACCAAATTTGCACATTGAAAATCTGCTAAAGAAATTTGGGACAAGCTTCGAAATATTTATGAAGGAGATTCAAAAGCCAAAGAAGCAAAGCTTCAAACTTACAGAGGTCAGTTCGAACAACTAAAAATGAAGGAAGATGAAGATATCGTAGCCTACTTCTTACGAGTCGATGAAATAGTGAATGCAATCATAGGATTGGGAGAAGAAATCGAAGAATCTGTAATTGTTCAAAAGGTACTAAGATCTCTTCCTATGAGATTCAACCCTAAGATTTTAGCACTAGAAGAAATATCGGATCTAAAATCAATAAGCATGGATGAACTGCATGGAATCTTCATAGCATATGAGATGAGAACTGAATAGGAAAATCCATATGTAAAGTAAGCAGACTTCAAAGCATCCAAAAGATCAAAGAAAAAGAAAAAGGAACAAGAAGAATATAGCAGCAATAACGACGTCTCGAAAGATGATGAAGAAGTGACCAACTTCGTCAAAAGACTGAACAAGGGAACCAACGGTAGGTATAGAGGTAAGCTTCCTTTAATTTGTTTTAATTTTGATGGTATTGGTCATTTTGCTAACAAATGTCCTCGTAAGAAAAAAAGAAATGATGAAGGTTACTCAAAAGGCAGAAAAACATATAAAGGTAAAATAACTACAAACAAAGTTTTTAAGAAAAAGTTTTGCACCAAAGAAGACATCTCATCATCAGATGAAGATGAAGTCAGTGACAGTGAAACAGGGAGAGTTCTATTCATGGCAGTAGAAGAATCTGATAAAGAAGACTCCAAATAAGAATATGAAGAAGCATATGAAGAAAAAATTGAAGAGGTAGAAGTTGACTTTCGAGAATAATTAATGAGTTCCACAGAAGTTATCAGAAGAGAAAAGGAGAAAAACAAGAAACTACAAGAAGAACTAGATAAGAAAAAAGACACTCAAGAACTAGAACAAATGATCACAAAATTGAAGGTTCAAATAGATGAAGATAACATAATTGAATAAGCTCTCAAAGAACAACTAGAAGGAAAGGATAGGATCATTGGAAACCTGGAAGCAGAGATTGTCACACTAAGAAAGGACAATCAAAAGAAAAATATGAAAAATAGCTCAAAAGTACTGGATGACATTATCAACAATCAAAAATATTATTTTGACAAGTCAGGACTTGGATATAATCAGACAGAAAAGGGATCAAGCTCCAAAACAACAGAGTAAGAAACAAATCCAAAAAGTTATGCAGAAACAATCAAAGGGGATACAAAGATATACAAGGAAGATTACAGGGACACTCCTCCACCGAGAAGATTCAGATTTCAGAATCAACAACAGATAGACAGGCCTCAAGAAGAATAAGGATTAATAAGGGAACCTCCTTTCATAAGATCTTCAAATACCAGGTATCAAACTATATTTTTTTTTTCTGTTATGCATGTAATAATTTTGGACATAAAGCTGTAAATTGTCGAGATAACAACAGGAACAATAATTACTTTGAGAGCCATGCACAAAGGGGTTATTCAAGAAGACCTAGTGAAACATAGAGAAGAAGTTACAATAGGTTTGAATTGTCGAGCACCGAAGTGGAATGTTACAAATGTAACAATTTTGGACAAATGGCCAAAAATTGCAGAATGACAGTCCCTCCTAAAGAACCTCAACAAAGTCACAAACAAGAACTTCAAAAAAAGACATGGATAAGAAAGAAAGATCAGTATAGCAATGAAGAATGCACAATCGCTCTAAAAGATAAACAAAAGAAATGTGGTTGGTATGTTGACAGTGGATGTTCAAAACATATGACAGGTGATAGAGACAAGTTTCTTACATTACGAAAGGAAGGAGATGGATCATTCTCCTTTGAAAATAATGATTCATCCAAAATCATTGGAAAAGGCACAGTCTGAATTGGGAACAAGAATGAAAAGGCAGAAAATGTTCTACTAGTAGAAGATATGAAACATAATATTTTAAGTGTGAGTCAAATGTGTGACCAAGTTCATAAATTTACTTTCGATTCACAAAAGTGTGAGATAAGAAAATAAGTTTTAGGGAAATTGGTCGCTACAGTTGCAAGAACTTCAAGCAACATATATGTGTTAATCGAAATTGGAAATGAAAAGTGTTGTCTATGAAAGGAAGATGAAAGTTGGCTATGGCACAAAAGAATGGCTCACATGCATTTTGATAAACTTGTCAAAGTCATCAAAAGAGAATCAGTTAGAGAAATGCCCTAGATCACGAAACCAACCAACACTTTATGCAAGAATTGCCAACAAGGAAAGCAAACAAAGACCATGTTTAAATCAAAGGAATATTCAACAACAAAACCACTAGAAATTGTGGATACTGATCTAGTTGGACCAACTACAACAAATGTCTTAAAAGGTGAGAGATACTTAATGTTATTAGTTTATGATTATACAAGAATGATTGTAGTTTGTTTTCTGAAGAACAAATCAGAAGCTTTTGAAAATTTCAAGATCTACAAGGAAATGGTTGAAAATGAGATGGACTCAAGAATCAAATGCTTAAGATTGGATAATGGAGGAGAATTCACCTCAAAGGAATTTATGGACTACTGCAGCAATCATGGAATAAAAAGACAATTCTTTGTCGCTAGGACACCTCAATAGAATGGAGTTGTTGAAAGAAAGAACATGATAGTACAAGAAATGGCTCGAACAATGATAATGGATTCAAATTTGACAGATATTTTTTGGACACAAGCAGTGCATACAACATTTCACATTCAAAATAGAGTAATGCTCAGAAACAACACTGATAAAACTCCCTACGAGCTATGGAAAGGAAGACCAAAAAATGTGAATCACTTCAGAGTTTTTGGAAGCAAATGCTACATCAAAAGAGAAGATGGTAGAATAGGAATGTCTGACTCTCGTGTGAATAAAGGAATACTTGTTGGTTACTCAAGTACAAGGAAATCATACAAGTGTTACAATCTAGGATTAAACAAAGTTGTGGAAAGCATCAACGTAACAATTGATGAAACATGTAAACCAAAATCAAAGGAAGAAGAAAACAAATCAATGGAACAACTTTTTGAAGAAGAAGATTAAAATGAGAAGAAAAGGAAGATGAAGATGAAGAGAATCCGAAAGAAGTATAAGAGAAAGTTCAAAAAGTATCTCCAAAGACACCTAGCAAACGAGTACAAAAGAATCATCCTTCATATCAGATTATTGGAAACAAAGATGCAGGAGTTGAGACTAGAAGAAAAATCTGTTCACCAGAACAAACACACTTAGCACTCTTATCTACAATTGAACCAAATTTTTTTGAAGAAGCCAGCAAGGATGAATTTTCGAATAAGGCGATGGATCAAGAATTGGATCAAATAGAGAAAAATGACACTTGGGAATTGGTTCCAAGAACAAAGAATAAGAATGTGATTGACACAAAATGGGTTTTCAGGAATAAATTGAATGAAGATGGACAGGTTACAAGGAACAAATCTAGATTGGTATGTAAAGGATATGCACATATTGAAGGAATCAAATTTGAAGAGATATTTGCCCCAGTTGCCAGAGTGGAAGAAATCCGTTTTCTTTAAGCTTATGCATGCTAAAAAAATGTTAAAGTATATCAGATGGACGTAAAATCAGCTTTTCTGAAAGGGGAACTTGAAGAAGAAGTCTACATTGAACAACCAGAAGGATTTCAGTTGTTAGAGAACACATACTATGTGTGTAAATTAAAGAAGGCCTTGTATCGTCTAAACAGGCTCCTAGAGCATGGTACTCCAGACTGGATAAGTATCTGCAATAGGAAGGGTTTAGAAAGGGAAGTGCAGACAACAACCTCTACATCAAGGTAAGTCAAGGTAATATTTGATTAATTGAAGTTTATGTTGATGATATTATTTTTGGTAGTGGTGATGACAGGTTAAGCCAAAAATTTGCAAAAGACATGCAAAATGAATTTGAAATGTCGTTACTTGGAGAACTATCCTTCTTTCTGGGATTTCAAATACATCAAAGCAACCAAGGAATTTTTATTTCTCAAACCAAGTATATCAGAGAAATGTTAAAGAGGTCTGGAATGGAAGATTGCAAACCAGTTATCACTCCCATGCAAACCAGTTATAAGTTGAGCAAAGATGATGATTCAAAGTATATAGATCAGAGGCAATATAGTTCAATGATTGACAACCTACTATATGTGACAATATCCAAACCAGATGTAATGCAGGTAGTTGGATAGGTGGCACGATTCCAAGCAGCACCAAAGAAATCACATGTATTAGCAATAAAGAGAATCTTCAGATATCGCAAAGGAACAGAAGAGTTTGGATTATGGTATACAAAAGGAAAAGATATATCACTTATTGCCTACACAGATGCAGATTGGGTAGGTTGTATTAATGATCGACGAAGCACCAGTGGAGTAGCATTCTAATTAAGTGAGTGTTTGGTATAATGGCTAAGCAAGAAACAACCATCGATGTCTCTATCTACAACCGAGGTAGAGTATATTACAGCAGCAGCATGTTGTACACAGGTTCTTTGGATGAAAAAAACTTTGATAGATATATAGGCTGAGTATGATGAACCCATTCCAATATATTGTGATAATACAAGTGCCATCAATATCTCAAAAAACCCAGTGATGCACTCCAAGACGAAGCACATTCCAATCAAGTATCACTTTCTA
>JZKD02S1673570.1:370819-420923 GCA_000966675.3 Picea glauca | reverse complement strand
GAGTATGTGGGCACAAAAGAACAAGTGGCAGACATCTTTACAAAACCACTTCCACGGGAAGCCTTTGAATATCTTCGCCAAAGACATGGAGTTATTTCTACTCCAAAAATGAATTTTTTTTGAATGCTTTTTGAATGATTATCTTATATGTATTAGATGTACATGAGGAAGAACCATAAGAGGATAGTCTGTCAAGGGGAGCAGCGCCGAATGGAAATATACCTTTGCCATTGATGAAAAAGTGGGAGAGATTTATCAGATGCAGAGGACTGAGGCATGGCTCCAGGGGGAGTAGATTTATCAGATGCAAAGGAGAGAGGCATGGTTCTAGGGGGAGCATATTTATCAAATGCAGAGGACAGAGGCATGGTTCCAAGGGGAGAATATTTATCAGATGCAGAGGACAAACACATGGTTCCAGGGGGAGCATGAGTGATATGATTTTAGTATTGCATCAGAGTGTTGCTATCAATGCCAAAGGGGGAGATTGTTGATTAAGGTTGGTTGTCATTGATGTCAACCCTTGAAGAAAGCCCCATAGCACGAAGGTTTGGGTAATGGACCCAATATTGTTTGATGTAAATATGACTCATTATTGTTTTGTCATGGTTGAGAAGAAGTAAATATGGATGAACTCCAAAGTGGTCCCCTTATGGTGAAAGCCCTCACGGGAAGATGCTTTGTGGAGTAAGAGAAACCATTCTTAATTGTGGAATAATGAGATGTAGGAAAGTGAATTTGTCAGGGAAAATATCCTATATGGATAGTTCTTGTCATTTCATTTGCAGTGGTATGTGGAACGTCACATAATTATTCACGGTTAGAGAGTTATGGCCATGAGAAGTTGGAGACCCGAGGTTTGGGTAATGGACCCAAGTGTGTTTGATGGGTAACAGTATGAGTTATGTTATATTTTCAGATAATACTATTCTATATGGATAGTACATGTCATTCCATTTCTGGTGGTATGTAGAACGTGACATAACTCCTCACAATTTGAGATTTATGGCCTTACGAAGTTGGAGGACTCTCATATGTCATCTAGAGGCCCCAAAAGGTCAAAGTAGTCAAAGTGGTTTAAGAGATTCTAAAAGGTAAATAATAAAGTAAAGTGATGAGTGTATTATAATTCAAATTGAATACAAAATAAATTATTTCAATAAAAATTTAATGGAGAAATTAGAAGTGGACCCAACCCTAAAATAAGGAAAGTGGGCCAAGTGACCTAGAAGATGTTTTTAAGGAAGCTACTTGCAGAGTATAAATAAGAGGAAAGGCTCTCTCATTTGAATCACACTTGAGCATATTGAATATCTATATTTGTTTTAGGTAACCAAGGATATCTAAACTGTAATTTTGAGGGAAGGTGAAGAAAACAAGGATGAAATGCAAGGAAGGATGAATTCTTTTGATTGTGCTTTCTAAGGTATGTTATTTACAGGTCATCTCACCATTTTCGATATAACTTTTTTTTATATAATGATTCAAACCATGAAATTGGTATAAAAGTGAGAAAACATATCCAAGTAACTATGGTAAAAAATTCAGCTTCTGGGTCGTTGTATTTGGGGAGTTACACAGTGGAAAATAGGGTTTATGGCCAGTCCTAAAACTAGTCAAAATCATGTGTTTCAGGTAAAAACGTCATAACTTCTTCATAACAGATCCAAATTTAGTGAGACTAAATGTATTGGTTAGGGTACCATATTTTGTATTGTGTGTAATAGTTTCATATCAATTCATAAAATATTTTGTGCGGGGTACGCTCTACAAGGTCGCTCTCTAGAATAAGCTACAATTCAACAAGGAATGCCATTTTTGCTATAACACCTTTTCTGAGAGGTTCCAAGTAGTGAAACTTGGAGGAATTGCATAAAACACACTAAAGAACATTATGTATCAGTTTCAGATCTTTATATATTACAAGTTCAAAGTTATGATTACTTCAAGTTAGGGTTGTTGACTAATCCAAAACTAGGCATGTGAGACTAAAGAAAAGTTTGATGAAGATGCTAGTCTCTTGTTTTGAAAGTTAAGGAAGGTTTGCAGGAATGTGATCATATACACCAGGTATATTACAGAGCTACAATTCATATTTGGATGATGAAATTGATGAGATCTTTTGGTTGTAGTACATGTTGAGTACATGGTTGAGACAAGTAGTTGATGAGTTGGCGCACATACATGAGCTATATAGTTGATGATGTTGGTACATATTGATGAGTCATAGTTGATGATTAGTTGAAACATGATTGGTACATACTCAGTACATGGTTGGATGCACTTGTTTATGGTATAGGTTGATTACAGGTTGGTGCATGGTTGATGCACTTGTTTATGGTACAGGTTGATTACAGGTTGAGGTACATGTTGATGCATGGTTCAGATTTATTGGTACAGGTTTACAGCGGTATATCTCACAATGATAGTGTGACAACAGTTCCATCATTCTAATTCTACTTCAAGGTGGAAGGATGGGGTAACGAGAGGTGGTTGTATCCACCTTCTAGTTGTAGCCAGAGAACATTGGGGGTTGTAATCTCCTTCTAGTTGTAGCTAGAGAATTGGGGAGTTGGAGCTTCCCTCAGGTTGTAGCCTGAGAAACTAGGGGGTTGGAGCCTCCTTTCAGTTGCAGCTAGAAAACAAAGGACTTTGGTGCTTCCAATGAATGTATTTCTTCAATACATATAAGAAAAATCATTCTGTTGTTTTCTCCCAATTTGGGTTTCCATGTAAAACACTGGTGTACTGTGTATGTGTGTGACTGTTTATTTCTTATTGCTCATTATTGTATACTACTTCTACATTGATATAACATTTGAATAAAAAGGATTATAATTATGCTATTAATGATTCACCCCCCCTCTCAGTAATCCAACAGATAGTGTCCGGAAGGAGTGCATAGTTTCTGCAAGGAGTGCGTTAACAAAGTCTAGCTTGGCTTAGAATCTCAGAAGAGATAACATGGAGATGTGTAATCAAGGAGTGCATAGTGTCTGCAAGGAGTGTGTTGACAGATTTGGTTCTGACTCAGAAGCTCAGGAGGGATAACACGATGTTATTTGCAAGAGTGCAAAAGAACTACTCAAGGTGTGTGTATGAAGGAACACACTCAGGGTCACATTGTTCAGGAGGAACAATTGAGTTGTGTAAGGAACTATTGCAAGGAGTGAAAAGTCACCCAAAAGGAGTTAAGTTAAAAGAAACCCATTGCAATATGTGCACAGGGTCGATATTAGGCTATGTGTTGAAGAATCATTCCGAGAAGTTCAAATATTTTGAGAAGGAACAAGATCATGAGAGATAGCTGGTGGAAATTATTCAGTAGGGAGGAGCCCACTGAAAATTTTCCAATTAATGAGTGAGATCCATTCGGAGGAATAAGAATATTTCTAGACTGTGAGATCTGGGAGAGTTTCTTGGAGGATAGTCTTTGAAGTCCTTCGACACTTTGCATGTTCGAAGGTTTGAAAGTGTTTATGGAGTGGGATCTGCAAATTCCCAAAAAGAGAAGTGAATCTAAGACATCAATATCGAGGAGGTTAGTACGTGGTAGTAGATTAGAGGGTCTGGGAGATAAAACTCCAGGAGATTTGCATGGAGCAGAAGCAATTTCCGATGAAGTCGTGAAGGATGAAAAGATCTGGACCGTTAGATCGAGGTGAGAACGTGGAATTTTATCTATAGCTTTAGGTAAAGGGTACTTAGCGGAAAAAAGGAATTGAAATGTTTGGAACTCCCAAAGACGAAGTCCCAAAATAGATCACAACAGTTGGATTTCATAGGAGTGCGGATCATAGATCTGGTCCGATTATTTTCGTCGGTTCGGAGTTCAAGGAAAAAGGAGTCAGCTGCATTCAAAAGCGTTGAAGCCCAAATTTGTGAAGAGAGATAGCTAGAGTTCATAGCTCATGGTGATATTGAATAAGAGCCTAGCGAAGGAGCTAGCGCTCGCTACTCAGTGTTACCAGAAGCATCAGAGAGCGGGGTCGTGGGTGAATCGAACTTGCATGGGTAACAACAAGGGACCTCTATGAGTTAAAGTATGGGTCTATTAGACGCCCGAAGAGATAATTGGACTGATAAATTGAAGATAGTTGACTTGGAGGTCGCAGAACCCTGGGGAGAGAAGTGGGGGGGTTGCATCAATTTGAATAACATTTTCCAAGCATGCAGCGAAACCATACTGAAAAGAGAAGAACTGTTCAAAACACTCAAGAAGATAGATCTAGTAGGAGGCACTAATGAGGTAGAATACCCTAAGTTAATTCTAATTTCAATGTTTCTAACAAAGAAACAATTTGATGAAAAAGTTGAGATATTTAAGGGATTATCAGTTAAAACATTTTATGGCATACTCGAATATAATGAAGAAGAAATAAACAATTGGCTAGTTGATTATTCCATGAAAAATAAATATATTGAGGAGGAATTACATGGTATTTATCATTACTTAAGAGACTTGGAAGGTGAATTATTTGACATTAAAATCAGGCATGAAATAAACGTCGCACTAATAAAAAACTACATTGAAGATTGGTTTAAAAAAAAACTCACAAATTGACCAAAGAAGGGAAAGACGCAATTGAGGCTGTTCCTATAACTGTCAATGAAGACAATAAAAGGAAAATAGTAAGAAAGTGAACCATAGATATACCATCATAGTAATTTCATACTGATCATATCTTGCTTTCTTTATCAGTTTTTCATCGAGTTACTTTGCTTCTTTAACTAGAAAGATTTAACCGAAATATGATAACTTCTCATTGTCTTCTTTCCAGGTATTGCTACTATTTCATCTCCCACCATCTTATTTCCACAACTCACTTGTTTTTTATATTTTTTTTGTGGTCTTTGGGAGCCCCAATCCTAGTTCTAAATAAAAACACATTTATATTTCAAGGCTTTGTAATAGACTCTATATTTTCAGAAAGCCCAAGAGAACTATTTCAGGATCAGTTTTGAATGTCTTTTATAACTTTGATTTTTGAGTATAAAATATTGGAGATTGATCTATCTTTATATTTATTTGATCCCCCCATGTGTTTACTCTATTAAATTTCTCTTATGCATGTAGACCATATTCTTTTAATTTATGTGATAAAAAATATTTAGTTTTACTATGATGGATGTGAGGAAATTTTCTTTTTCTTTTTCAAACATATGAAGTGTGAGGTTCCTAGTCATCTCTTAGGAAATCTCTTAAAAAAAAAAATCTTCCTTTTTATTTTTCTGCAATCTTTATATTTCTTTGAATATCATGACAAAATTCCTCAAGGTCCTATATTGTTTAAAAAAAAAATATTGAATTCCAATAAAATATTTAAACAAACAGGAGTACCACCTCTATAAAAACACAGGGGGATTTATATCCTCGTGAGTTTTTCGTTTCAGGCCTAATGGATTCAAGCACCAACATTTTTGGTAACCATATTGGGGACTGAATTGAAGTTGGAGATATGGCTTAGAATATTTTGAAAGATACATGAATTCTCCCCCAGCTGATCAACCCGACCTAGAAATTGGATTAAATAATCAATGAAGAATCTTACATCAACTATATAGTTTGGTAATAAAAATAGCCAAGACTAGTGAAGAATTGGAAATATCTTGGAATAAATTGGTCCAGGAAGAGGAAAGATAAATCCTCCATAGACAGAGGAGAGACGAGAGAGAATGCTGAAGAAACAAAAGACTAACTATAAAAACACAAGAAAAGGATCAGGATTGAAGCTGGACAAGTACAAGGGACCCATTACCAGATGTAAAATCAACCAACTCTGTGTTCCAAGAAGTGTAAAATGTATCCCTAAAATATCTCTATATATGGCGAGAATAAATGAAGAACCACGAGAATAACCACAAAGAGAACCTCATGACAAGGAGGTGGAGGAGTTGGTGCAAGAAATCAAGAAGACCTAATATTTGGAAACCGAAGAAGAGTAAGGGATTCCCCCTTAAATATTCGAGGTGATCAACATGACCTCCCTATTCACCCTAAGGGTACCTTGAAGGAATTTTCTGGAGACATAACAATTGATGCCAAATACATCTTAACTTATTTATTGATGTTTGTGATTTTCATCACATTGAATATGATGATGTGATGGTAAGGTTATTTCTTCAGACCTTATCAGGTAAATCCTATGAATGGTATACAACATTACCTAGTAGGTAAATTGGCTCATTTAATGACCTCAAAGCCATGTTCCTAACTATGTTTTCTCCTCCATTTTATTATCATGCCCTTCTCATGAATTTTACCCAGATTGGTTTGAGGAAGAATGAGAGAATACAAGATTTCAATCTCAAGCTCAATAAAACTTTGAGTAATATTCCAGAATATAAAAGACCTAATGACCCAATGATACTTGGTTATTATAAGAATGAAATTCCCCCAAATCTAAAATATTCTATCAGAACGTCCCACATGGATACCTTGGATGAAAAACTGATTAAGGCCACTAATATGGAATAAATTATGATTGAGGTAGGTGTTGTTGACCCCGATATTATCTTGGGAAAATTGCACACACAGTTGGGAGGCCTAAATATTGATGATCAAGGAGACTCTATCTAAAAAAAGGAATGAAGAACATAATTCATGACCCATACAAAATCAAATAATTGGAGGACAATTTTTTAAGGGAACCATACCATAGGTGAATGTAGACCATGTTGTAGCACAAGAAACCAAACAAAGAATTGAAATTGCACAACTGAATAGAACCATCGGGTAGATGTAGAATGAGATAATTATATTAAGGGGAGATAATTATGTATCAAAAATGAGAATGTCAATCCAACATAAAAAAAAGGAACCCTCCCCAAGAAAACAGAGTGAGGTTGAAAACACGAATAATCTACAAAACAAAGGGTTCTCAGGAAACCAACCCCAAATGTAGTCATTCTGGATGATGTATATGATGAGAAAATGGTTGAGCAAGGGAACAATTATTTACTTGATGAAAGTTTTGGAACTATACAAATGGATGGATGCAATACATCCATGTATATATTTGAAGAAGGATAAAATGACCTTGAATCACAAGAGAATCGTTCCTAGACAGTCGCCTTTGTAAATAAATCCAAGAATAAAAATGATTCTAAAAATGAAAACGAGAAAGATAAAGAAAAGGCGAATGAGAAAAGGGAAAATGAAAATGTGACAAATAGTGCTAGAAGCAATATGAAACATATGATGTCAAACCCTACTGAAATAAAATACAATGTCGTAGAGGACTTGAGTAAGCTAAGGATAACTTTCCCTTTCACATAAGTAGAAAAAATCCCTCAACAAACGAAGAATGTTTTGATATTGTTGGATGATCCATCTGGAAAAATGGAGGTTATTGTTATAAGTCTGAAACAATGCCAGAACACATCAACTTCCAATTTGAGAGGTAAAATCCCATCTTTTAATATTTCAATTTAAAATCACGATGTTTCCCTTCATAATTTCTTAGTTGATACTGACGCGACCAATAAATTATGCCACTGGTAGTCATGGAGGAGTTGGGCATGAACTGTATGAAATATTGTGAGACTGGTGAAATTATATATGCAATTGATTCTAGACAAGTTCCAACTTATGGTGAAATCAAATATTTTTATTCTTGGATCACGATGGCTCCCCATATTATTACAATTTTCAATACTATTGTAGTAGACCTTCCTCCTTCATATAGAGTTTCTTTAGGAATGTATCGGTCATCTATGATAAGAGGATACATAATGAACGATGGAATTTGCATGATGATTCCACATAAAGGATGAGTGATGATTAAGGTCCCTCTTGAACCCAAGAGAACCTTCTCTTTCAAAAAGAAGGATAATGAATTAATGGAAGATTGTATATATGAAGGGATCAAACTATGTTATCCTAGACATGGAGCATATTTAAGACCTAGAGAAAATACAATATATGAAATATCAACAACACCAATTTGAAGGATATTGGAGGATTTCATTTGATGGATCTTGCTCAAGTTTCAAGAGTGAAATTAGAATTGTCCTTGTTAATCCAGGAAATATTCTTCACCCACATGCTATTAGACTTGAATTTGCATGTACCAATAATGATGTAGAATATGATTCTTTGATTCAGATTATGATCCTTGTACAAGAAATGAATATAAAACATATAATTGTGACTGGTTACTCCAATTTGGTGATAAATCAAGTTACCTAGAGGTATGAAATTAAGAAAGAAATACTCAAGTTATATTTAAAAATAGTTAACAAATTGATAGAAGTTTTCAGTTCTTTCAACATTTCTTTCATTCCATGGAACAAGAATCAGAAAGAAGATTCATTAGCTTTGGTGGCCTTATTGTCAAAACTAGATGATGTTCAAAGAAAAACATATTTTCAGGTAAAAAGAGTATTTTGACCATTTGTACTTGATAACCAAGAATATTTACAAGTGTTTGTGAATAATAAGGAATTGTAAATTATTTTTTCAAATGATGATAATGATGAATATCACGTAGTTGTAGCATCGAGGGATTACATTAAATCTGAGTCTAATTTTATAAGAGATGATCACACTAAAAATCTCTTGGAAGAAAATTCACTCCGAAAGGTCCAAGAAATAAGCAAAATTAATATTGGAACTGACAGTTCCCGAAAATACGTCAACATGGGAGTTGATTGCACAATTGAAGAATTTGATCAATATGCCACATTATTTAAAGAATATATTGATGTGTTGGCATGGAGTTATGATTATTTGAAGGCTTATGATAAAAAAATATTTCAACATATTATTCCCTTGAGAGAAGGGGAAAACCCTGTCAAGAAGAAGATAAGGATGATGAACCCCAAATTAAAACCACTGGTAAAGGTTGAATTTGAGAAACTAAAGAAGACTGGAATAATATACCCCAGTAGACATTATGATTGGATTTCAAATCCTGTGATAGTGAGAAACAAAACTGGGGAGATTCAGATGTGTGTACATTTCAGGGATCTTAACAAATCAAGTGTAAAGGATAATTATCCTTTACCAAACATGGAGTTTCTTCTCCAAAAAGTCACGTGATCAGCCTACATGTCCATGTTAGATGGTTTTATGGGTATAATCAAGTCTTGGTGGTTGAAGAAGACAAATAAAAGACAACTTTCATAACACCTTGGGAGACATATGAATATTCTAGGATGCTCTTTGGTTTAAAGAATGCAGGAGCTACATTTCAGAGGGATCTGGATCATGATTTTGAGGGGTTGATAGGAAAACTCATGGTGGATTATCAATATTCCTTAACAATAAATTCATAAACAAGGAGTGAACAAATTAAACACTTGAGAATTTTCTTTTACAGGTGTAGATTATATGTTTTTTCCTTAAATACAAAGTAATTTTTATTTGTTGTAACTCAAGTAAAAATGTTGTCTCATATTGTATGCAAGGAAGGAATCTATATAGACCCTAAAAGAGTTAAATCTATAAATTAGCTTAAACTGCCGTCATCTAAGAAGGGAGTTCAATCATTTTTTGGCAAGATCAACTTTGTATAAATATTTTTCCCTGACTATGCAAGTATTGTAAATCCCATCAATTTATTGTTGAAAAAGGACCAAAGGTTTAAATGGACCACTGATACCCAAGAAGATTTTATTAATAATATAAAAAAGGAAATCACTACAACTCTAGTCCTTAGTAGCCCATATTTTCAAATATACTTCATCATTTATTCGTTCACTACATAATCAATTTTGGCATCTATTCATACTCATAAGAACACCAAGGGTGACGAACTGTTGATTAGCTTCATGAGAAAGACCCTTCATGATTATGAATTAAGATATTCAGAATTGGAGAAACAATCTTTCTCTCTCTTGTGAAGACGATGACACACTTTTAGATTTACATATTAAATTTTGAAGCCATTTCTTATGTTCCATCCTCTCCCATGAATATGCTTTTAAATAAACAATTGAGAGAAGGAAAATGGGCAAATTGGCTCAAAAATTTTCAAGAATATGACATTGAAATGAAACCCTTAAAGGAATTCAAAGGACAGGGTTTATGTAAACTCATTTCCAATAGTGATTCTCTCGATGGAATGATTTCAATATCAGTAGGAGAACCCATGAAAGATTCAAAATGGTATAGAGGTATTGTATTCTACTTGAGGTCTAGACAATTTCTAGTCGCCATGAGCCCTAAAGAAGAAAGAACATTGAAGATGAAGTCTAATCAATATGTGATGATTGCTCATATATTGTTAAGGAGGAACTATGATGGTATATCGCTGAGATGTGTTCAATAAAGGAAAGATCAAGAATTGATGATATAATTCCATGAAGGAATATGTGGTGGACATTTTGTGCCTACCACCACCTCCCATAAGATAATAAGAGTTGGGTTTTATTTGTCATATATTTTTAAAGACTCATATGCTACAATAAGTAAGTGTGTATATTGTCAAGAATATTTAGGGAAAATGAGAAAATATGCGATGTCATTGCATCCTATATCTATAGAAAAACCATTTAACCAATGGAGACTTGATTTCGTTGGACCAATAAATCTAAAGTCAAGAAAAGGATATATATATATATATATATATATATATATATATATATATATATATTCTCACTACTACATATTATTTCACAAAGTCGCCAGGAATAGTGGCATTAAAAAGGGTTGATTCTCAAGAGTTGATCAAGTTTATTAGAGATAATATTTTATTAAGATTCAATGTCCGAGAAAAATTCATCACTAATAATGGGTCAATTTTCATTGGTTCAAAATTTATAGAATTTTGTGGAGAATATGGAATTTTTATGGGGAAATAATCAAAATATTATCCACAAGGGAATGGTATTGCATAATCCACCAATAAGAATCTAATTCATATATTGAAGAATTTTTTTAATAAGAACCAAAGGAATTGGAACTCAAAGTTGACCGATGCATTATGGGTGATAAGAATGACTCTGAAAGACATAACTGAGATGTCTCTGTATATATTGGTTTATGGGAAAGAAGAAAAAATGGCAATCAACCTTGAGTTTAATGCCTTCAATTTTGTAGTCAATACAGAGGATGCACAAGGTTTTTCACCTATGAAAAAGAGGGTCAATTAGTTATTGAAATTGGAGGAAGAATGAAGTAAAGTCGTGAATAGAACTTCTTAGAGACAACAGTAATTTTTTTTCAGAAGGATGGATTGTTGTTACTATGAAATAAAGCTAAGGAGAAAGCATCAATGCACACAAAATTCAAAGCACTTTTGATAGGACCATACATCATTGAAAAAATCCCATGTTTTAATTACTATATGCTCAAAGATATGAAGGGTAAAATGTTAATGTTTCTTGTTAATGGGAAACATTTGAAAGGTTTCTTGACCTAAAATTTTCTCATTTCCTTGTACACAATTTTTTTTTACTTATCTTGTATATTCTTACCCTTGACTCCATATCCCAATGGATAGAAGAACCTGTCATAAATATTATGGATTCTTGACAACCCACAGGTGGTTATCATCCCACAGTTGGAGCCAATTGTTGAGATCATTTTTCGTTTTCAAAATTTCTTTCCCCTCTCTATTTTCCCAAGTTCTTTTTTTTTCCTTGTCTTCTTCCTCTTCTATACCTACCCTTATTTCCCTCATCATTTTTCCCTTCTTCTATCCCTTTATAGTTACCATACTTAGTCGTATTTCAAAAATCGGTGGGTTCATAGGGATTCATCTACATCAAATTTCCTATGTCATAAGTCCAACCAATATATTTGTTACATTATACTTAGAAATTTTTCCAACTTGATGGGTTCACGGGTTTGATATTTCATTTTCCAAGCTCTGTGATCTCCACTTTGCACCCAAAATTTTATGATCCACATTACAACAATAAATTTTGTCGCAGGTCTCGAGCCCCTAAAGTATTTTTCTCTTGCATACAATTCCAAACGAACACCTTTCTACACTCAAATTATTTTTGATAATGAATAACCATGGGTTAGTGGATTCCTGGGTTGGCGGGTTAATGAAAAGATTCATTTTCAAAAAAAAATCATTTGTCCCTACCATTCTCATGCTTTTTGCAATATGCATTAAATGTTGTTTAATGCTAAAAACTCATTGTACAAGATCAAAAAGGATTTTCATTGATGGAGAAAGACACGAGGAGCTCACTCATTAAAAATATTAATTCACCATTTTCCAAAGGATTATATTATTTTCATCTCTCCAAAAAGATTTGTTTCAAGTTATTAACGAGCTGAAAAAATACTCTCAACAGCCTAATGGTAGCACCGACTAGACAACAATTTTATGGTGATACTTTAAATCTATTTTCTCGTGAACACCGAAAATTTCAATGGTCCTGAGCATATTCATATTATTCCTCTCCTCGTTCACATTAAGATGTAATCTGGGTGTCTGAAATCTCTCACGCAGGGTGTGTTCCCTCATTTCCCGTTTACCACAAGTTTTTTGCAAGATGTTGAAGCTACCATAAACAACACTTACCTTAAAACGAGAATACTGCAGATATTGTTTGAAGAAACATAACAATGGACTTAACCTCTTGCCTAATTATTTGGAAAATACTACATCTATTCTAGAAGACATAACCAGGATCCACGTCGACTCTTTTAAAAATTCCTTTGGCAAAATTGCATGGTTTTTCACTAGGTTGACAAGTCGGGAAAGAAATTCTACTCTCTCTCGCATGATCTTATATATTTTATATTTTACAGTGAAATAACATGACATCTTTGACTGGGGAAAATTGACTTCCATAGAAATTTCATCTCAATTATGACACTACAAAAGGGACAAAAAATACTTTATGGATTCCTATTTGGTATTTTCCATAGTGTATTGTTGTCAATTTCCAAACTTCACTATAAGTAAAATGGTGAACTATGAAACAAATCTAGTTATCTTCTGACATCAGGCATTGTGGGGGCATAAGACCCCTCCATATTTTTATGAATTTTATAATGATTTAGTCTCTTTCTTCAAAGGGTTATTGTTGGGTGAAAATACTCCAAGGATATACAACTAGGATAATAGATTCTTAGAGAAAAAGAGAATGATATAACAAATGGAAAATCACAGTGTCATAAGGATATTTTATTCCAAAGAAAATCCTTCTTTTCTTCTGTACCATGGATCAAAATAATTATTTATTAAAGAGGTGGAAAGGAAATACAACTTCTCGCTACACTTTTTCCATGAAAAAAGGAAAAAAAAAGAATTTATTCTCTTTCCATTGAAGATTGGAGATTTCATTTTCAGAAACATAAATAAAATTGACGAGTTTGAAAGACATTTCAACAATGTCAACTTAAAGTATGCTGAAAAGATATAAAGGGATTTTATACTAACAAAATCTTTGTAGAGCACATGCTTTCAGTGAGATTTAGTAACTCGTTCATCCAAACTGCCTTGAATGAAGAAGAAGAATATAACAAAAAAATTACTCATGTACATGAAGTTGGTGAGTTAGAAACAATACTCAGTACTAAAGAGTTTTATAAGAAAAAAGTAAAGGGTCGTAGTGAAAGCACCACCTGATTTCCAATTGTTACTCTCAAAAATACCACATCTGAGAGAAATTCTCCAACTTCTCACCCAATTAGAAATATTATAAACACTCATTCAAGTGGCAGGGGAGACAAAAATCCCCCCTTGGGAAAATAAATAATTCACATAAGTTACCTATGAGAAAAAAAATAAAGAACTTGATACAAGAAGAAGAGGAAAACCTTATAGAAAATGAGATCCAAATTGTTTCCCTGAATGACATGGAGTTAGAGGAGGATATTGAGAAAATATTTCCCATGATGGAACAACCAAAAAATATAATTCAAAAATATTTTTTATTGGAAGTCATTGCAAATGATACCTTTAGTGAAGAGGAACCTTTCACTTTTCAGAGTGTTGTTTTTTATAAGGAGTCTAGAAAATTGATTGTAGAAAGAGGTGATCAGAAAAATGAAAAGGGAAAATATCGCTTAGAGGTTGACATGAAGGACATGTGGCCTTCCCAAATCTCTAAAAATCACAGGGAAATTGGGGATTATCTTGATGATTCTATTGAAGGATTAGAAGCTGAAAATGATAGGTTAAAATAAAGTATGAGAGAATTGGAAAATTCTTTAATGCCTCTTACAATCTTGGAAATTCCTTTGTCAATTTTCAAACCAAATAAAACCGCCATTAAGTTGAAAGGACCTTCAAGTTTACTCACACCAGTCTGAAGTTATGTAGAAAAAAATATTAAGAAGATAATGTCACTAATAACAAAAGCATGATAGCTATCAAAAAATATTGTTTCTTTTGTCTCAAGGGCACATGACTTTCATAAGCATCTACAAGTTGATTTAAAGAACGAAGAAGTTTTCTACGTTGATATTTTCTTTCCATTTGTAATTAATGTCTCAGATATGACATAATTGAAATGAAGAGAAGAGAATGTTCTTTCATTAGTACTTAAAGAAACTGATGAAACAAAATCATCATACCTTCCTGGAGGATTTATGACCCATGTAGACCTCCTTAGGGAAGTTTGTGGCTCATCCAAAATCTGTTGATTGTCATCATCATCCATGTTTTCCTCTGCAAGAACCTCTTCATGAACATCTTCATAAACTTGTTCATGTTCACTTTCATCTATAGTTGAACGAGTTTCAAACTGAATCTGTTGATATTCGGTATTTCTACCTGTTTCATTTAAGCATGTTCATCTAATTTGATGAGAGACAATTCATCAAATATTACATCTTTGTTAATGGTGATCTTGTGGGAAGTAGGATCCCACAACCTGTACCCCTTAATACCATCACCATATCCAACAAAGACAAGTCTTTTTTTATTTTGGATCTAATTTAGAACGTTGATGTTTCAGAATTAGACCATAGGCTTCACAACGAAAAAAATTAAGATTAGAATAATTACAAGGGTGACCTGTACATCCCTCTTCAGGAATCCTGCACTCTATTGTTTTTTATGGTGATCGATTCACCAGATAAAAATATGTAGATACCACTTTTCCCACAGTTTCTACTGCAATTTGGCATTACTAAGCACGCTCCTTGCTCTCTCTAGAAGAGTCATGTTCATGCATTCAACAACTTCATTTTTTTGAGGAGTATAGGAAATGGTTTTATGCCTATCAATCCCAAAATCCTTGCAATAGTTCTCAAATTCCATTGACGTAAATTCATCACCATTATCAATTCTTAAACATTTAATGGACCTACGAGTGTTCTTTTCCACTAAAGCTCTAAATTGCTTGAAAACAATAAATACATCACCCTTTATTTTAAACATATAGATCCAAACCTTCCTAGAGAAATCATCTATATATTTTACAAAATATGACGATCCTCCATACAAAATAGTAGGGGATGGTCCCCAAACATCAGCATGGATATAGTCAAGGATTCCTTCACTTGTGTGTCTTCCGGTTTTAAATGTATTCCTATTTTGTTTTCCATAAATAAAGTGTTTGCATAAATATAACTTTAAATACATTAGACTAGGAAGTAACTTGCGATCAAATAATACCTTCAATCCTTTTTTCGCTCACATGGCCCAACCGTTGATGCCAAAATTGAACAGAATCACTATCATTATCAGATAGAGTTGTCACATGATCTGACTCAGTTCTTCCTCCTGAAAGAAACAAGTTTCCAACCTTCTTTGCTTTCATGATGAGTAGGATTCCTTTATAGACCTTCATAACTCCACCTTGAACAACACTCTTATATTATCCAGTATCTAAGATGCCCAAAGAGATTAGATTCTTCCTAATCTCAGGTACATGTCTCACATAAGTTAGTATCTTAACAGATCCATCAAACATCTTAATTTGAATGCTATCGATTCCTACTACTTTACGTGAGATATCATTTCCCATGTAAACAATTCCATCATCTATAGACTAGTAAGTAATAAAACAGTGTTTATGAAAACACATGTGATTTGAAGCACCAGAATTTAATAACCATTGTTGATCATGTGATTTGAAGCACCAGAATTTAATAACCATTGTTGATCATGACGTGAAACAATACTAATTTTTAAAACTTCATCAGTCATACCTGAACCTATTGTTGAATCTGTTTTAGTTGTGTTTTCTTCCTTCATCTCTTTTGGAGGGTCTTCTTTGGAGTCTTGTTGTCACTTCCAACAATCCTTCTTCAGGTGTCCATATTTTCCACAAAACCAACACTTAAGCTTTCTCTTCTTTCCCTTTGACTTTGACCTAGAGAAATCCCTTTGAACCTGTCCTCTTTCTTTAGGTCTTCCTCTAACCACCATCGCCTCAGATGTAGAGGTTTCCAACTTGGATTTCTTCCTTGTTTCCTCAGACAATAGTTCTCCAAAAATAACATCAAACTCAATACTTTCTTTTGAGCTAAAACTAATAGAGGTAACAAAGTGATCCCTTGCCTTGTCTTCAGATTCAAATTTCACACCCATGCTAGTAAACTAAACTAAAAGAGTATTAAAAGTATTTAAATGATCATCTATTTTCGTACCTTCTTTCATGATCAAATTGTACAATTGTCTTTTAAGGAAGATCTTGTTCGTCAAGGATTTCGTCATATACAAGATTTCCATCTTCGTCCACAAACCTATTTTTGTCTTCTCCGTAACAATGTTGAATAGAACCTCATCGGGCAAACACATACCTATGACACTCAATTCTCTCGCATCAATCTCTTCCCACTCTTCATCTTAAATGGTCACAGGTTTTTTTTATTTTCCCAAAAGCTTCTTCACCACACCTTGTTGCATGAGCAGATCATGCATCTTGACCTTCCAGATCTCAAAATTGTTCTTTCCATTGAACTTCTCAATTTCAAGCTTAGCACTTTGAGTCTTTGCCATCTTAGAGTGTCGTTGCACGTCCCAAAATGAACACATTGCGTCGATTTGATGGTCGTCGAACCTTTCGATACAATAGGGGTGCGATGATTTTCAATGGGTTGTCGCACTGTACACACAGCCAGGGTGCGGCACGATTTCTAGAAATATGAATTTCGAAAGGCAACATATAAATCGATGCACCCTCTCAGAGGAGATACCTACAACAATTAGTAATCGACTCACCTAGCACAGATTTCACTTGTGTTGCTCCTCCTATAATTTGATGCCCGTGAAACCCTCGCCTCCAACCTGCTCTGATACCACTTATTGTCCCTATTAGCATCAAACTTAACTAATACGCAGCAAAATTACAGAAAACAGAATATCATATGGGAGATATAAAAATAAACACAGATATCCCAAATTTTAGATATGTCCACCAAGCAAGTATCAATTAGTTATTGTTGTTCATTAATGGAGGTTTTACAGTTTCTCCCCTCTTCTCACATACATCGAATAAATAATTCGCCTAGGTTTATTGTCATAACTCAAAAAGCTTACTAACTGAACATTAGATGCTCTGCTATGCATGCTCCACCTGAATTGACACATACACAACCGAATCCAGAAGAAGAGGGTTCTGTTGTCACATGTTTCAACAATGTGGAAGCTCGATCATTTTTTGATCGAAAGAAAGAATAATGGGAGCTAATTTTCCAAAGGATTTCCATTAACACATTTCTGAAGCAAAGAAGTTTTACGAGATGTTAAAATAAACTAGGGCCGCCCCAATAAGTAACACACGGATAAGACCCTTCTAAATTTAGGATCTATTACACCTGCTAAACCACGTCTACACTCTGAGAACTACAAAGAAAGCAACATTACATACCAAAACACTTATCGACATTTGCACGAAGCTATAGCATACGGGATGCAAATGCATCTTGCTGGATGCGGTCAACAACCCAAATCAAAAATATCACGCATGATGCAAGCGTCCTCATCAAGAAGCAAGTTATAGAGACACGTTGCTTCACCAAGTAGTCGTCAAATAATAGCTTCTCCTTCAGTCGACCATCGCTCTCATAATTAATTTCAGCTAAAAATCCATTCCAGCGTCGACCTCTCTTCTATGCAAAACAATGGATTCTCTCGTTCCATGCGACAGATCATGCATTCGTCCAATCGCATGAAGACCTGGTCACACCTCTAATTACCATATGCCTTTTTGATCCTGTGAAGCAAACGATGGTGTTGTAAAGCTTGGGTAAATGCTTGGAATACCTAAATCCTCTCGTGGGTCTTTCCCTACGTGGACATTAGCCATGCATCAATCCACATCGGGGTTCTCACTCCACAAGAATCAATCTATGAGGGATCATCATCAACGGTGCCATACTGATTCTCATTCATTAAGGAAATTTCACCATGTCATTCAATTCCCATGTACACTAACGTTAACATCTCAACAATCTCATGATCAATAGAGTCCCGATCAGCTTTGGCGGGCTTCTGAATCTCCAACGTAAAATTCACATTCATACAACTAGATCAGTAGGTGATAGTGGCGTATCTCAAACCGTATTTACTACCAACAACAAGGCTTTTAAATGACCTATGTCAATGACCTAGACATAGTGAAGTTATATACTTGGAAATAATGGAGTAAGTGTCAGTTGTAAGCACCAGTTATAAGTGTGTTTGTTCTAAAAGTTAGTTTGTAGTTAAGAGTATAGTTGTGTTTAGTTTTTGAATAATAGAGAAGTAAAGGTAACAACACCCTGTATTTGTTTCACATATTTTATCTTAGTATCAGAAACGCGAAAAAAAGTGAATAAATTAATAAAATTCCACAGGTCCCTCCTATAAAAAGATGCTGCGGCACACTACTCGGCCTTTCGGTGAATCGAAAACGGAGAAATTTTTGCCATCAAAATTAACTTACAGTGCGAAAAGTGTTGGAGATTTCCTTTCGGTGAATCGAAAACGGAGAAATTTCTGCGATCAAAATTAACTTACAGTGCGGAAAGTGTTGGAGATTTCCGTAGTCTATTAAAGCGGGAGGTGCGGACTCCCTGCAGTCTATTCAAGTGTAAGGTGCGGAAACCTTAATGTTTACGCATGCTTGAAGTTTGAAGAAAAAAAACGTGAAGGTTATAGTTTGAATGCATGCGTGGAAAGCATGAGTTTTTGGTTGGAGTTTGAATGCATCCGTGTAGCGTGAGGTTGCTGGAGCGTGAGGTTGGATCAAATGTGCTAATCGGTGTGTGAGCAAAGTTTGCATGGACGAGTGAGCTCGTGGAGATACCTTGCATGCATGGAGTTTGAAACTCACTTTTTTTTATTAAGTGGATTAATTTGGTGGTGAAGAGGGAGTTATTAAGTGAAGAGTGGAGTTATAAAGGATATATTTTTTAATTAAAATTGGATAAAGTCAATGCATGTTTAAGATTTATTATTAAAGATGGATGCATGAGGAGTTTAAATTTTATATGTACTATAAAGTTTATTTTGAAGTGAATTTTTATTTAAAGTGGATATATTTGAAGTATAAACTTTAAAAAGTAAATATTAAAGTTTATTCAAGAGAATATTATTTGTGAGATTTTGTGTGTGAAAGTGAGAACATGGGTAGATTTAGATGAGTGGATTCGAAGGCAGAGCAATGGACTGACTGCTCAACACAGGAGAAAACTCGACAGAAAGTTGCATATTCTTGGTGATTCACTTGCAAAGATTAAATTGCAGCAATGACGAATCCACTGGCAGAGACCTACCTCAACGAAGCCAACAAGTTAGATGGTTCAAATTTCATTAACTAAAAATTCAAGATGCAACACTCATGGAAGGCTATGGTGTCTGGAACATTGCAAAGAGAACTGAATTGAAACCTGATGCGGCTGCAGGTGCGGCAACAACAGATATCCAAGATTGAGAGAAGCGTGAAAACAAGGCAAAGGTATTGTTGCACATGTCAATTAAAGATAGTATAATTCCACATATTAGAGAAGCTACAAATTCTACTGCAACATGGACAACGCTTAAAGCATTGTATGAAACTAGCAACACAAATCGCATTTTGTTCCTGAAAACTAAATTGCTAGGCATTCAAATGGATGGAAATGAATCTCTTAGTTCATTTTTGGGTCGTATTAAAGAGCTGAAAGACAAGCTAGTAAATATAAGGGAATTGTTTCCAACACTGACCTGGTCACTATTACCTTAAATGGTATGCTAGAACATTATCATATATTCATAACAGGTCTCGCAACAAGGGAGAAACCTCCCACGTTTGAAGAACTCATAGGTATTTTGCTACAAGAGGAAGAGAGGCGCGGGAATCTAAAGCCTCAGAATAATTTGGCATTGTGGTCAAATAAGAGATCCGCGAGAGGGAGATCGAGAGAAAGAGGCAAAGGAGGCAGTTCATGGCAGAGAGGTAGTTCATGGAAGAGAGACAGTTCATCGCAGAGAAGACAATCTCCAAATCAAGGTATGCAATATGACAAGAATGAGTCAAAGAGTTGTTTTTATTGTGGTCGACCTCGACACATTGTTAAAGACTTTCATAAGAAGAAGAACAATGAGGCTAGGAATAAACCTAGAACACATTCAGGTCATTATGCAGAAAAATCATCAAATCATGATCTCAGATTATTTATTCTAGTGATGATATTGATGAACCTGCAAATTTTGAATCACGGGATCTTAGGATGTTTGTGTCTAATGATGTTTTACCTGCTAAAATGGATGATTATGATGCCTGGTTTGTGGATTCCAAAGCATCAGTGTGTATGACTTGTAATAAAAATTGGTATGCTAATTTTAAAGAAACCCAGAATGGTGCCAGCATATATCTTGGAGATGACCACACTCATCAGATCAAGGGATATGGAGACATTCATGTGACATTGTTGAATGGTATAGTTCGTCACATTCGCAATGTTGTTTATGTGCCAGGAATAAATAAAAATTTGATCTCTGTGTCCACCATTACAGATCAGGACTTGAAGGTTGAGTTCTTCAAGAATCATTGCATAGTGAAGAATCCACTGGATCATTTCAAAACTGTTGCAACGAGAGTCAAAGAAGGAGGCCTATACAAACTTGATGTTACTAGCAAAGCACATCACACACTGACTTCTGCAACTATGCCAACAAAGATTATTTGGCATCAAAGGTATGGACACATCAATCATCTTGATTTATTGTTATTACAAAAAAAGAATATGGTTGAAGGACTTCCCATGTTAAAGAATGAGAATGTTGCATGTGATGGATGTGCATTAGGAAATATGCACATAGATGAATTCCCCTCTAATCCTGATAAGAAAAATAGAGATGTGTTAGATCTTGTGTATACTGATGTTTGTGGGCCTATGCAGACTAGGTCTTTAGGAAGTGCATTTTAATTTCTGTTATTTATTGATGATTGCATGAGATACACATGCGTTTACTTCCTTAGATGAAAAAATGAAGTTTTTGAGTACTTTAAAGAATTTAGAACCATGGTGGAAAAACAGACAGGAAAATCCATCAAAATCCTTCATTCAGATCAAGGGGGAGAGTATAAATCAGGGAACTTCAACAAATATTGCAAAGATCATGGAATAGTACAACAGTTTACAGTACCTCACACTCCACAACAAAACAGAGTCGTTGAAAGGAAAAACAGAACTCTGGTAGAGTGTGCACACAATATGATGAAAGGTAAGAATCTATCAAATGCATTTTGGGCTAAAGCCATAAATACTGCATTTTATTTAAAGAATAGAAGTCCAACAAGGTGTCTTGATAAAGTTACTCCTTCTGAGGCCTTGTATGGTTCGAAACCTACAGTTCATAATTTGAAAATATTTGGGTGTAAGGATTTTTCTCATATTCCAAAGGAGAATAAGTAGAAACTGGATGCTAAATCCATTAAATGTATTTTCATTGGGTATTGTTTTGAATTTAAAGCATACACACTATTTGATCTTTTTGCTCATAAAGTATTTGCATGTAGAGATGTACTTTTCCATGAGCAGAAAGCAAGAAATCATGACGAAAACAGTGATGAGGAATGGCAGAGACTTCTTAATGAAGGAGTTAAAGAAGAGAAACAACAATAGCCCACACAGCAGCAGCCATCCCCGCAACGATAGAAACAACAACAACAAGAAGAAGGACTCAGTGATATGGACAATTCAAGCAGTCACAATTCACCTAGAGGTGAAGACAGATCTTCACAAAGTGGGGAGGAAGATAATTAGTTGATAAGATCTTCACGACAAATTCGGATTCTTGAGAGGTATAAAGACTATGCCCTAATGTGTATCATTTCAAATGTCATTGAAACCATGAGTTTTGATGAAGCTAATGAACATGATGAATGGAGAAATGCAATGGAAGAAGAATATGAATCTATAATGGAAAACAATACTTGGGAATTGACTGAATTGCCTAAACATAAGAAGCCCATTGGATGCAAATGGATATACAAACCCAAGTTTAAATCAGATGGTAGTATAGATAAGTATAAGGCTAGACTGGTGGAAAAGGGGTATTCACAAACTAAAGTATTGACTATGCTGAAACATTTGCACTAGTAGATAAATTGAATACTATTATAATGTTAATTGCTTTAGCTACAAAGTACCATTGGAAGCTACACCAGTTAGATGTTAAATCTGCATTTTTGAATGGTGAGTTAAAGAAAGAGGTTTACCTTACTCAACCTGAAGGGTTTGTGGAAAAGGGGCAAGAACACTTAGTGTGTAAGTTAAAGAAAGGATTGTATGGACTAAAACAGACACCTAGGTCATGGTATGAGAAGATAGACTCTTTTTTTCATCAACATGGTTTTATGAGGAGCAAGAGTGATCCAAATCTGTATGCCAAATTTGATGAGCAGGGGTATATAGTATTTATTTCCTTATATGTTGATGATTCGATAATTACAGGAAATGCAAAGAAATTGATTGATGAAATCAAGGAGCAGTTGTCACAGGTATTTGAAATGAAAGATCTTGGTGAGTTAAATTACTACCCAGGTCTTGAAGTTTGAAGAAATGTAGGACAAACTTTTGTTTGTCGGAGTAAGTATATCAGAGAAATACTTAAGAGATTTAAAATGGATCAATGTAAGTCTTCTAGTGTTCCCATGCAACAGAATGTGAAACTTTCTTGTGATGATGGTTCAAAGGAGGTGAATGGCACTATGTATAGACAGATGGTAGGTAGTCTAAATTATCTCACCACAACCAGACCTAATATTGCATATTTTGTGAGTGTGTTAAGTCAGTTTATGGCGAAACCTCATGAAAGCCATTGGAATGCAGTAAAGGCAATACTCAAGTATCTAAAAGGTACACTTGATTATGGTATTAAATATACTGATGCATCTGATGTTGAGTTGATAGGTTACTCAGATTCAGATTGGGCTGGCAATCTCGATGATCGAAGATCAACCAATGGATATGCATTTGGCATTGGATCCAAGGTTGTTTCATGGAACAGGAAAAAACAACCTATTGTATCTTTGTCTTATACTAAAGAAGAATATAAAGCCTTGTGTGCAACAACTTGTGACGCTATTTGGTTAAGAAGACTTCTTCAAGATGTTGGAGAAGAACGAAAGGATCCTACGATGATCAAATGTGATAATCAAAGTTCAATCAATATGGTGAAGAATCCAATTTTTCATGCAAGGACAAAGCATGTTGAAGCTCAGTTTCATTTTGTTAGAGAAAAGTTGCAGTAAAATGAAATAGCTCTTATGTATTGTAACACTAGTGAAAATGTTGTTGATATTTTCACTAAGCCTCTTGGAAAGGTTAAGTTTGAGTTGTTTAGGGAGATGTTAGGTGTAGGATTTAATCCATTCTCCATTGAGGGGGGGACTTGGAAATAATGCAGTAAGCACCAGTTGTAAGCACTGGTTACAAGTGTCTATTCTAAGAGTCAGTCTGTAGCTGAGAGTCTAGTTGTCTTTGGTTTGCATGTAACCGACTCAATAGAGTCTTTTCCTATTTAAGAATGTAATCAGTGTTTATTGAATAATAGAGAAGTGAAAGTAGTCTCACCGTGTGTTTGTTTCACATATTTTATCTTATATACCATACCAAAAGATCAAACAACACCAAATCTCCAGTGCAGGGTTCTCCTTCTTCTACAAGCAAACACAAATCTTCAAGCAAGATGGATTCATGCACGAAAAGACAAACATAGTCTCATATCACTCGCACATACTCTACTCTCACCATGTTTTTGTGCCTCTCATGAGGAAGTCATGCCCAGACTCCATGCTCAGACTTGATTCTTTGATACTATGAAAGGAAATGGGAGAGTAGAGATCATTATTACACAAACGAAAAGTGCCAAAAGTGTAATGAACAATTTATTAAACAATGTAAATAAAGTACATATAAACACTGAAGCATTGTCTCAAGATAAATAACTACTTTATCTACTAGTTGAGGAAATATTTCAACCTTACACTAATATAGGAAACCTCTAGTTAGAGAGAATCTCTCAAATCCAAGTAGATATATTTACCTCCTACAAACTAAAATACAGACTCTATGTAGAGATACTCTACCCAATGGTATGCAATAATAACAATAACCACTAATATGAGCACACCAAAGACACCAAAGAATTACATATGCCAACAATGCCCACCATATTGTCTCACACTACAAATAAATGGGAAATTGATCATCATAAACATAGAACTTTAATCTAGAACTCATAATATCTAGATGGGAAAATGATGAATAGATTTGGAAATTGAATAAAATAAAGGAAGTTAAAAATCTAAACCAAGATTTTATGATTTGATTTTGTGTTGTTACAACAAAATGAAAACAAAGAAGGAAATCAGTTAGTGTTCTTTCCATATCATTATTTTTTTTCATAATCTATAGATCCAAAGAAAATACACTTTTATCACGTCTATAATGTCAAACATATCATATTTATAATCTCTTTATCATTGCATCAATCCACTTTTCTGTTCTGAGAATAATATTCAAGATGCAAAGAAATATTCTATTATTTAATACTAAAAGAATTGCACTTAAAATCATCGAGAAAACGAAAGAATGATAGTGTCCATATTTATGCTTTATTGGTGTAGGTAGTGTGGCTTTTTTCACACAAACCACTACCACAGAGAAATTTCTTAATGCCATTGTCACTTCAACATTTGTTGTTCAATATTCTGAGATAGATTATTATGTATGACATATTTCAATGAAGGATATCATCTACCAACTAGAAGCTAAAGATAATATTATGTATGACATATTTCAATCAAGGATATCATCTACCGACTAGAAGCTAAAGGAAAAAGAGGGAAAGGGATAAATAACTTGGATGAATATGACATGGTGATAAACCCATCTAGTTATCAACGAGGAAGGGATTAAAAAAACTAATATTTGAAGCTAACATGCAAGTAGTAGGCATAAATGTGATATCATCTAAAGAGATGAGATATCAAGAAACAAAAAGAATATCGTATGTTAAAACTTGCTATCGACAATCTCCATAGTATCAAGATGTAGCATATTTGTTGGAAAATAGCCTTTGTCCCTAAGAAATGGACAAAACCGAGATGAGATATTTGAGACTCATAGAAGCTAAGTATTACATTGCCATGGACCAATTACATTAGAAAAAACTAGATCGATTGGTACTGATATGTATTCTAGAAGAAGACGATTTTTTTTTATAAGGACATGCATCAAGAGATATGTGGACGCCATTTTGTATCAAGATATATATCTCACATAATATTTATTTTTATATATTTCTAGCCCATCCTATTCTCTTATGTGCATAAATTTGTTAGGTTCTTTCACGAGTGACAAAAATTTTCTAGAAGAAAAAAATAAATTTCTCATCTATGATGCCACACAAATGGAATCACTTGGAAATAATGGAGTAACCGCCAGTTGTAAGCACCAATTATAAGCTTCAGTTGTAGGCGTGTTAAGAGTCAGTTCATAGTTAAGAGTCTAGACTTGATAGAGTCTTTTCTTATATAAGGATGTAATCCGTCTTCATTAAATAATAGAGAAGTGAGCGCAGTCTCACCGTGTGTTTGTTTCACATATTTTAAGTTGGTATCAGAGCTGGTTCGATCTCTAGCTCTCTTTGAGGCAAGATACAAGAACAAAATCTCAAATTTGTTTTTTGAGAGAGCCCCCCTATACAGTGGTAGAGAGCGCCGACACTCTCACACTTATAAAATTGAATTTTTTTGATCCTCAGCGCTCCCATTGAATGTTTTTGAGAGAGTTGTTGTGCCGACACTCCCCATTCTACACGTAGAGAGCGTTGACCGCTCTGCCTAGCACTCACCCTGTAATTTATCTAGTGCACCTAATCATTACTCCAAGGAGTGTCAACATCATTTATTTGGTAAAGTGCGAGTTCTGGTAAGGAATGCATGAGTAAAGCTGCGTGGAGTTTTGAAGCATGAGTTTATATAGTTTGCATGCGATTTGCATGAGCATTGTGGCATGAGCATGGTTATAGTTTATGTTTTTGAGTGTAGTTTGAAAATCGGTTGCATGCGTGGAGTTTTTAGGAACATTTGAATAAGCATGGGTTATAAAGTTTTTTTAAAGTGGAATTATAAAGTTTATTATGATATCTTTATAAATAGTGAAGGTTCATTTGTTTTTAATATGTGAGTTTTTTTTCACGTGGAGCATTGAATAAGAGTGCAGCATTGCTTTATTAAGTGGATACTATTTAAAGCATGAGGTGAAGAGGGACTTATTCATTTCTTTATTAAAAGTGGAGTTTTTATTTAAAGTGGGTTTTAGTTTTGAGGTATAAACTTTTAAAAGTGGATATTTTGGATATTAAGGTGCATGCATGATTTAAATGTGAATGCATGCATGATTTAAGACGAGAACAGAGCTGAGATAGACATGGATCAGTGGTATCCGAAGGTACAGCGACGGACATCACATGAGAAAACTCGACAGAAAGTTGCATATCCTTGGTAATTCACTTGCAAAGACTAACTTGCAGCGATGGCGAATCCGTTGGCAGAGACCTACCTCAACGAAGCCAACAAGCTAGATGGCTTGAATTTCATTAACTGGAAATTCAATATGTAGAGGCTCATGGAGGGCTATGGTGTCTGGAACATTGCAAAGGGAACTGAATTGAAACCTGATGCGGCTGCAGGTGCGACAACAACATAGATCCAAGATTGGGAGAAGCATGAAAATAAGACAAAGGTATTGTTGCATATGTCTGTTAAAGATAGAATAATTCCACATATTAGCGAAGCTACAACTTCTGCTACAACATGGACAACGCTTAAAGCATTGTATGAAAATAGCAACACAAATCCCATTTTGTTCCTGAAAACTAAATTGCTAGGCATTAAGATCAATGGAAATGAATCTGTTACTTCATTTTTGGGTCGTATTAAAGAGGTGAAAGACAAGCTAGTAAATATAGGGGAAACTGTTTCCAACACTGATCTGGTCACTATTACCTTAAATGGTATGCTAGAAGATTATCATATCTTCATAAGAGGTCTCGCAGCAAGGGACAAACCTCCTACGTTTGAATAAATGACAAGTATTTTTTTGCAAGAGGAAGAGAGGTGCGGGAATTTGAAGCCTCCGAGTAAATATTTGGCACTATGGTCAAATAATAGATCTGTGAGGGGGAGATCAAGAGTAAGAGGCAGAGGAGGTAGTTCATGGAAGATAGGCAGTTGATCACAGAGAAGACAACCTCCAAATCAAGGTATGCAATCTGATAGGAATGAGTCAAAGAGTTGTTTTTATTGTGGTCGACCTAGACATATTGTTAAAGACTGTCATAAGAAGAAAAGTGATGAGGCTAGGAATAAACCTAGAACACATTCAGGTAATTATGCAGAAAAATATTAAAATCAAGATCTCAGATTATTTATTGCTAGTGATGATATTGATGAACCCCCGAATTTTGACTCACGGGATCTTAGGCTATTTGTGTCTAACGCTGCTTTATCTGCTGAAACGGATGATTCTGATGCTTTGTTTGTGGATTTCGGGGCATCAGTACATATGACTTGTACTAAAAATTGGTATGCTAATTTTAAAGAAACACAGAATGGTGCGAGCATATATCTTGGAGATGATTGCGCTCATCAGATCAAGGGATATGGAGACAGTCTTGTGACATTGTCGAATGGTATTGTTCATCACATTCGCAATGTGGTGTATGTGCTAGGAATAAAGAAAAATTTGATCTATGTGTCCACCATTATAGATCATAACTTGAAGGTTGAATTTTTCAAGAATTATTACATAGTGAAGGAGTTGTTGGACCACATCCAAACGATTGCAATGGGTGTCAGAGCATGAGGTCTATACAAACTTGATGTTACCAGCAAAGCACATCATGCACTGACTTCTTCCACTATGCCAATAGAGATTCTTTGGCATCAAAGGTATGGACACATCAATCATCCTGATTTATTGTTATTACAGAAAAATAATATGGTTGAAGGACTTCCCATGTTAAAGAATGAGAATGTTTCTTGTGATGGATGTGCATTAGGAAAGATGCACAGAGATGAATTCCCCTCTAATCCTGATAAGAAAAAAAGAGATGTGTTAGATCTTGTGCATACTGATGTTTGTGGGCCTATGCAGACTAGGTCTTTAGGAGGTGCATTTTACTTTCTGTTATTTATTGATGATTGCATGAGATACACATGTGTTTACTTCATTAGAATAAAAAGTGACATTTTTTAGTACTTTAAGGAATTCAGAACCATGGTGGAAAAGAAGACAGGAAAATCCATCAAAATCCTCTAATCAGATCAAGGGGGAGAGTATAAATCAGGGGACTTCAACAAATATTGCAAAGATAATGGAATAGTACAACAGTTTACAGTACCTCACACTCCATAGCAAAATGGAGTCACTGAAAGGAAAAACAGAACTCTGGTAGAGTGTGCACGCAGTATGATGAAAGGTAAGAATCTCTCAAATGAATTTTGGGCTGAAGCCATAAATACTGCACTTTATTTAAAGAATAGAAGTCCAATAAGGTGCCTTGATAATGTTACTCCTTTCGAAGCCTTGAATGGTTCCAAACCTCCAGTTCATAATTTGAAAGTATTTGGGTGTAAGGCTTTTGCTCATATTCCAAAGGAGAATGGGAAGAAATTGGATGCTAAAACCATTAAATGTATTTCCATTGGGTATTGTTTTGAATTTAAAGAATACAAACTGTTTGATCTTGCTACTCACAAAGTATTTGCAAGTAGAGATGTAATTTTCCATGAACGGGAAGCAGGAAATCATGACGACAATAGTCATGAGGAATGGCAGAGACTTCTTGATGAAGGAGTTAAAGAAGCATAGCAACAACCCACACAACAACAGTCATCCTCTCAGCAACAAAAACAACAGAACAAGAAGGACTTAGTGATATGGACAATTCAAGCAATCACAGTTCACCTAGAGGTGAAGACAGATCTTCACAAAGTGGGGAGGAAGATAATCAGTTGAGAATATCTTCAAGACAAATTCGGCTTAATGAACATAAAGGAAGAGGTTTACCTTACTCAACCTGAAGGGTTTGTTGAAAATGGGCAAGAACACTTAGTGTGTAAGTTAAAGAAAACATTGTATGGACTAAAACAAGCACCTAGGTCATGGTATGAAAAGATAGACTCTTTCTCTCTTCAACGGGATTTTATGAGGAGCAAAAGTTATCCAAATTTGTATACCAAATTTGATGAACATGGGTATATAATATTGATTTCATTATATGTTGATGATTTAATAATTACAAGAAATGTAGAGAATTTAATTGATGAAATCAAGGAGCAGTTATCAAAAGTATTTGAAATGAAAGATCTTGGTGAGTTACATTACTACCTAAGTCTTGAAGTTTGGAGAAATGCAGACCAAACTTTTGTTTGTCAGAGTAAGTATGTATATCAGAGAAATACTTAAGATATTTAAAATGGATCAGTGTAAGCCTTCTATTGTTCCCATGCAACAGAATGTGAAACTGTCTTGTGATGATGGTTCGAATGAGGTGAATGGCACTGTGTATAGATAAATGGTGGGTAGTCTGAATTATCTCACCACAACCAGACATGATATTTCATATATGTCCTTACCTATTAGTTTTTAGGTTAAGGTTTTCACTCAAAATGTAAATTTTTTTTTGACTTTGTGACCTAATGGATTAAGGCAAGAATTGATATACTTAATTCAAAATGTAGATCTTAGGATATCACAGGGAGAATCCATCTCATAGAATGAGCCAATGTTATCACCTCATTGATCCTATCATCACTTTTTGAACCCAAATAGCTTGACTAGTCCACTGCATTCAAAACCAATCTTTTCCTCCATAGTTTTGACATTCTAAAGGACTCGTCACACTTATCCAAAATTTATTTGAATTCTTAAGTGGTTGGAATATTTCACAAATGTATAAAAAAATGCATTTGTCATCTTTCCTATGCTTTATTCCAACCTAATTTTCCAGTCAAGGATGGTTTCCAAATCAGGAACCCTATGCACTTGTTTAAGTTTCTTCCTTTCTCAATTTTCCAATTAGGGTCAATATCTTGATCCTTCCTGCTATACACTTTTTGAATGTTGTTCCTCGGTTGATTTATGCCTTAGAAATAATCTCTTCATCAATCCCCCTCTACACTATTTAAAGGTTTTGGCCTTAGGCTATTTCTACATGGGGCCAACCCCCAAATGGGCCCCTCTGTATTTTTTGAATTTTTTTCCTTAGTCAATTTATACATCAAGGTTGATCTCCTTATTGATCCCCTTGTGCATTGATTTGAACATTTTATCAACTCATTTAACATCATTTCCACATGTCAAAAATGAGTTGACACACGACACTCATTTTTGACATTTACGTCACATGATTCACACGTTTTCAAGTGACATGTGGCACCTCTCTTTTCTCGACATGTCATGAGAATGACATCACCCCTACCACATCACTCCCAAAGATCACTCTTCGGGAGTTTTTTTATTTCACAAATCCCCAGATGATCAAAGTGTCCAAGTAAAGTGATTACAAAAAGTAAAAAGGCTTTTGAAGGAATTAATGAAAGGACTAGCGAATTTAATGAATCATAATTAAGTGTTAATTAATAACTTTCCAGTTTCAGATTTGAAAACATTTTTCCTGCACTCTATCCAAAAATTATGAATTCTGAACTTTTGAAATACTTAAATTTAACACAATGTTTTAAACATGATTAATCAAGACTTAAGAGTTATTACTTAGATATTAAATTCTCCGTGATTCGGACTTCGAGAGATTTCCACCATGTCACATCCAAAACTACCGAATGCCATCCATCAGAGAATTAATGGAATTTATGATTGATTAAGGATAATGATTTCAAATAAGGATTGTGAATCACCAGGTAATGAATTCCATGAAGTTTGATAAATTCTTCACCAGTAAAGCTATACGAAGATCAATAGGTTTTTCTAAATAAAAAACTTCAAATTTGAAAGTCATTTTTACCATTTGCAATTAACATTTTTTATCTAGTGTAGAGATTACAAACTTCTCTTGTCACAAGCAAGCTAATTCTGTTTCCTTGAGGATTATGGCTCCATGAAAATCTACAAACAATCTTCATGCATCGGGATATGATTCAAATATGAATGCATGCATTCTATCAGACAAAACTCCACGAGTTGTGGACGCCATTAAAACTTGGATGCAGGTTTTTGATGTCATAGAGCATGAGATCATTAACTTTCCAAATGACTCTACTGAAGAAGAAAATGACTCTTTTACAGCTAAGATTAGACATGTAGCATTGTCAGAGCTTCATAAGATCATTGCACAACCAAGAATCATACCCTATAACGATATGATAAGTTGGACTTTGGAACATGTCGACATCCAAACCAAGAGCATCATCAACCACCAGTAGTTCATTGTCGGCTCTTTCCTATCAGAGAACCTACAAGTAATTTACAAACTTTCCCTTACTCCTATATACACTTACAATGTTTCATTCCTTCTAGAGTTCCAGAGAAAGGAATGCACCCAATACGCTAGAAATGGTCATGATATGGTCCAGACATTGTGGGGACATCCATAAACATTCAGAGCCAATGCTCATGGTATGTACACCACGACATATTTATACACTCATATGTTGTATGTAGTCATGATGCTCTGTTGCCTGTTTGGGAAGAAGAACCCTACACATTTCTCGGTTGAGTGGGTAGCCATCATGAACGAGGTAGTCGAGGGTTATACTTTCAATTGGGACATAATGTTGTCAAGTAGTTTGGCCAAGGAAATCACTGATTATAAATCAGGAAAATCAAAAGGGCATACTGCCCCTTTTTACATGTTGGCATATGTTATGGATTCCATTTGTTTCATGACCCCTTTTCCCCTAATGAACTCGAGTTGGACCCCAACCAATTCAGAGCCAATTCATTTTTTTCACTCAAAATTGTGGGAGGATAACGCCAAATATTTCTTCTATGAAATCTGTCACAATGTCGTAGTGCTTGTTCATATAGCCATTTATTGTCACCCATCACCCCGCATTTCAGAAAGGATTATAGGGAACTTAGGAAAGATTGCAGGCTACTTGATTAGGGAGAATTTATTCTATATTAGAGTTTTTGGTTGTTAAGTTCCTCCTCGTTCCCTCCCACATTTTTTACATGACAGTTGGTGTGCAGATAAGTGGCATACCAGACAGTAGTATGATCAACAAGGAGTTGAAAGAATCTCAAAACAATGTTTTTCCAACTTTCCCCATTCAAGTTGTCATGTTCACATTATTAGATTTTGGTCACTCTAAAGTCGAGGCTGCAACCCTGGAGAATGTCTAATTAGTTGACATCGAATTCAAAAAACATGATACACATAAGATAGTGAAAAGTCATCTGACTCAGTTTAACTTGAAGTGATACATCCACGCAAATTCTCCTTATGATGAAATTTTCAGGGGAGTTATATCTTATGAGGAAGTCTGAAGAAGATTCCATACCCTGGCCCCTAACCAACAAGATGGTTTCCTCAGTTTTCAAAAACACAGATGAAATAGTTTACCAAAAATATTGCAAGGAGAGTCAATACCTGCACCTCCTTCACAAGAATCTACGCCTACAAGATCTGATCCAAGTTTCTCCTCTAAATAAAAATATGAGAAATTCCCAAAGGGCCCAAAAGTGTTATTTCATGAGATAAGAGTGTCACTATTAGGACTGAAGGATCCATAATTGTTAGCTCGATTCGAAGACTTCATGAATCTGGGGCAATTTTTCCCTCATTCAACACCAGCTACTCCTGCTAGCACCCTGAATACAACAGGACAAGGAACTTCCACCGAAATTAGTTATCATATCACATCATTAACCCCTCTACAGACCAGCTTCATAAATCCTAGTTCTGAACTTACTTTCATAGGTGATCTCACTCCTATCTTGCCTGGACAGATGCCTCCCTTGGATTTATTTTTTAGCAAGAAACGAAGAGCCATCTTGAAGAGGGAATCTCACTAAAAGGATGGAGTTATCACTAAAAGGCAAGGAATGGTGTATGATGGGAAAGATCGTGATGGTCTAAAGTTTCCAAAGGAAGTTGCAAGTTCATTGGGGGTTCTTTCCATTGCCAATCAATGGTTACTTGGAAAATTAACCGAATAACTATGACATAAGTGCCTCTTTGTAGAGCAATTGCAAAATGAGATATATATAGTAAAAAGAAGACTATCAGAAGAAGGATGAACCACAACTTTGAGAAAATCATGGCTAGTGATCAACAAAAAATTAAATAGCTACATGACAACCTTGAGTTTCTCTACCAAAGTTCATAGACAAGCATAGGACTGATCACTCAGTGTGGCAACTTGATTGAGTAGCTACAGGCCAAACTGACCCTAACAAAGAACACAATGATAGACATTTTGGCCTTCAAAGAACAAACATCAGAAGTAAATGAGAGGATGGAAGTTTCCCAACAAGAACTATATTTAAATGTAGATGCCATTAGGTAGTAGACATTTCCTTAAAAGATATTTATGTCAAGGAAAAAGAGGCCTACTCAACCCAGTCTAAATTTCCAGAAGTTCTCATATGGAAACAAAGAGCTAATACCCCTGGTCTTCCCCTCTCTCTCATTCTAAAGAAGAGGAGAAATGGCCCTAAAATATTGGGAAACAAATCTGGAAGAAGGAAAGAAATTTTCAATATATGTAAAAGAGGCTTGTCTAGAGGCATTGTCTTCATTAAATAAAAAAATTGATTGAATTCGAAGGGACTAATATATCAGAGGCCTTGGGGTAGATTGAGATAGAAATGAACCAGAAAATCTCCAATGAAAAACAAGGTAAAAACTCAGGTGGCCATCCAAGAGATGAGACAGATTGATTTTCTTAAAAGCAATGAATGGTTGGTCAATCCAATTTCGTAATTTCAGGTCATAGTCCAAGAGGTGAACCAGATCCAGGAGAAGTTGCCACAAATACAGAATAAGATGTTTTCTTTTGAACAAAATGAAAGGATTGAACCTTTAAGATTCGTAGTAGCTTTAATGGACAGGTGCACCCAATGCATTGAACAGGTAAAACCAAGTGTAGCTCAGAAAAAATGAGAAAACATGCACAACATACACCCTCTCCATCCACTCTATCTTTCACCCTCCAACAATCACTTACCCCGTCTATCCCTACCACCTGCATTCTTTCACCCACTCATCCCACCTCCTTATTGGACAATTGTTCCCCCATCATTCTATTCGTGAAAAATTACTCTTCCTTGTAACCACTATCCATCCCTTAATGATCCAACATTGAGCTATTCATCTAATATTCCACCCCATGTCTTAAATTGCAATTCCTTGCCCCACTGAACACACCCAAAGGAACAAATGGAAACAAGATCAAATGGCCAAGAAAGTAATACGGATGATTGTGGTGTCCCTAAAGGACATGTGTATCCATCTCAAATATTAAAGAAAAACAAGCGCATCTACCAGCAGATGAAGAGACAGAGGAAGCGCCAACAAAACTCAACAGTATTTTCATGTTGTTGTTGCATTCAGATGTATTCTATTTTTAGTCAAATATTGTAAGAAGTCCAATGATTTTCAGTTGTGACAGATTTTGTATAAATACATAGATTTTAGATCTATTCAAGGGATGCTTCTTGCTGAATGTTAAAGATAAATTATTTTTGTGTATTAATACAAGTGCAAACAAAGATTCTAAGTTTTGTTCAATTTCAGTTATGTGTTCCCTATGTCTTTCCATTTTTCTGAATTTCTTTCTGTAATTCTTGGAGTGATTGATTGCAATTTAATACTACATCTACTGTGAACATATTATACCAGGTCAATAAACAACATTTCCTCTGTTATTACTGTGAGTAAAACAACACCTGTGATCTATCTGAATTACTGTATTCTTATATCATGTTCAAGAGTGCATCTTCTACTGCAAAAAAGGTGAGACTTATCTGTAATTCATACCTGACTTTGTTTTAACAATTTTGTAAATCTTTCTACATCATTTGACATTATAATTGTGACTCAGATAACGAGATACAATCTCTGTACTGTCTTATTATTAATTTCATTTAAAGATTATTTCATAAAAAAAAAACACTCATAAAAACATTTCATTTAAAACCTATAATGCCTCACAATATTCTTTAATCCTTAGAATCAATCTCAACACCGGTGCATACCCATGGTTTCCAGCATGGTTTCCAATATTTGGAACGAGCTCCTCTATTCAACTCTCTTCTACATTTGATATTATCCATTAATTTTTTTTTCCATATAGAATTGTTAATACATCATCATGACATGCTTCGAATTCGCTGCCCCTTCATAGTAATAACTATGAAATGCCATTTTCCCAATTACATATTTCTAATGCGGCATTGCAACAACCATATTTATTTTTCCAACTCTATTGATCATTGATTTTGATTTTTTAATGTAAAGTTGGGATTCCAGGTATCTACTTACTAATATTTTGCTTACCTTTGTGTATAATTCCTAATTACAAAGAAGCATTTAAAAGTTAAAAAATAATTGTAATATTTTGTCTGCCTTTGTGTATAAAAATAACTATGTTGTTTAAGATATTATATATTACTAATTAAAAAGAAGTATTTAAAAGTTAAAAAATGTGTTTGTCTAATTATAATGTGTTTGAAATTTATAATTTCAAGAAATGAACTATATATAAACCTGGGAAAACGGAATATGTTTGAATGTAAAATAGTAATCCAAACCTAGTTGCTAATGTTGTTTAAGTCATGACTAGTATAACCCACCTTAATATCTGTATCTAAATGTTATCTTGCACTTCTATAGCATTGAAACTTCAAGTGTTGAAGCCACACGAATCAATTCCTCTTCAATTGGCCATCCATCGTTGTCTTTCCTTAACGCAAATTGATATAAGTAAGAGCACAATATATAATCAAATATAGTAAGTTAGGCTACAAATCGTCATTATTGACCTGAACCTTGAGCTTCTTCGATTACCCAATAATTTGATGTTGCAATGGGATATGAAATTCTAAACAAACAACTACAAGAAGGAAGATCCAATACAATCATGATTATTAAGAACTAAAGCTCTAAAATAAGCCTAGTCACTACTTCTACAAGTTTAATAGCAACTCCTTCCTTAAACATTTTGATTTCTAGTTTTCCATTTCACTGACACTTAAGAATCAACCCTCTTTGCGACCCTATTTTGAGTTAAAGAAGTTTTCCTTGTTTTCAGATTTTTGTGGTGAGGAGTTTCAAAGTTATTAGTCTTGATGATGAATCTTGATTTGGATTCGAAACATTAATGACAATTTTTTTTTTTTCTTAAAATACAAAAATAACATTTAAAAGAATGATTTATCTATGGAACCTTATGTCAAAAAATGACTCTCAAACTATTGATCTCATGTAAATAAAAGTTGCAATTACTAAGGTGTCCTTATACCTTTGGTTTTCAATCTATTCCACAGGTCCTACTCATGAAACAAGTGGTCAAACACACATGTAGGCATTTTCATTCATTCTAATAACCACACCATTCACAGAACAAAATAAACCTTTTTTTTAATATGTTTTACAAATGCTCGCTTTTTGCAACATTCCAATTGATTTCCTTTTATGAACACTTGTAATAAGCTAGTGATGGTTACCATTATGTGTTGTGCTAAGCACTTAGAAGGGTTAATATATATACAAAATTTCTAGATAAAATAACCTTCAAATACCACTTATGCTCTTCTATCTAGAGCTTCCTCCAAAAATTGATTCATTCCTTTGCTTTTTGCTTCTATGTTTGCCATGTAGCCAACTACATGTTATTACCCTAATTTGCACTAGACATGATTACCTAGCATCAGGCCATCTCAAGTTCCTTCTTTGCCAAAACACTGCTGGACAACTCTTTAAAAAACCTCTTTTATAAGGGCCCACATGCCCTAGTCCATTACTGCACGTGTGTGCACGCTAGCTAACCTAAAAAAACCCGCGTGTACCTACAAAAATAGGAAAAAATGAAAGTTGTCAACGGAACACAAAACTTTGGGTGAGTTAACTGAAACTCCTAGCCATGCATGGTCGAGGGTTCGACGAAATAGCTCGCTCCTTCTAGCCTATAAAATAAGGGGTAGGGGTTCCATTTGAGGAAGGTGGATAATAGAAAAGAAACTCTACCCAATTGCACATTCCCATTGTCCCAACCCTTTAGCCATCCTTGTGCAAAGAGAGATACATAGCAAAGAAGTTGGAGGACATTTGAAGAGGAGCCCAGGATCAGGTTTGCGGAGAGGTGGCCAGTCTCGACATTGTAATTTGTTTCATTAAAGTTAATAATAAATAAATGCTTTTCTCATCCCACTATATGAGTTCTTCATAGTTTAGTAAATATATGTTTGAGTTTGTAACCCATTAATCTGTAGAACAAATGAATGTAGAGTTTGTTGTTTATTTTGCATGTAGGTCATTCTTGGAAGGATAGTCGCTAACAAGCGATCAAGCGTGAAGAAAGATTGACATCGAACGTCTGGAACAAGGTATGTTCGTTTAACCATATATTTGCTTGAAAGAAATGGGGATTAGGTCTGGGATGACGGTAGAAAGTAAGATTCTTTCGGTCTTATCTGCATGCATAATATAACCCTAAATACTAGTTCGTATGGGGATTTCCCACCACAATAGAATTGACGATGATACTGGGGAAGTCTCTAGGGTTCCTAGGAATAATTTTGGGCATTTTTAAAAGACTGGTTTTCTTTCCTGTTTTTGAAGTTTCTGCAAAGTCTGAGCTAACAGAGATTCTGGTCTTCCATACCAGCTATCTCTGTTTCTTTGTTTGACTGTATTCTTTTTGAGACCCATAGAGGTACACATGGGATGCATAAGTTCTGCACGCGTGTGCTCGTGCCCTACTTTCTTATAGCCCATGTGTAAACGCTAGCTTAAGAAGTAACAGTAGTGTGTATGATTCCATAAAATTTTTGAGGTAGTCATCCTCTTCCCTGTCAGAACCAGTCATTCTCAGGGGTTTTCTGGAACTCTTTCTAGTCTTTGTTGTTTGCAGTCTATAGCTTAGGGTTCACCTCATATTGATTTGTTCTACAAGTTTTTCCTTACATTATTTTTTTTTTCTGTTAAAGAAAGTGTTTAAGCCTTCAAGAGATCCTCATTCTCAGTATTAATGGTCTCTTCCTGGTTTGGATTGTCTGTTTTTATTTGTTTCAGAGTTTTAGAGATACACGTGGCCTATATAAGGCCAGCACGCATGTATACACCCTCCGGCTCTACACAGCTCACGTGTACACGCTTGTTGTTGAATTGTCAGCAGTGTGCTTGTGTTTCTAGTGTGTGATTTCTTGAATTGATTCTTTGCAATCTACGATTAGGCCATAATTTTTTCTTGGTTTTTGACTTGTTGATATTTTTCCTTTTTGCTTTGCGGGCATTCAAATAAAAAAAAATCTTTCATTCCTTTGTTTGGTTGAAAAGTGTTGTTTTGCATTAGTAACCAGGGAAAAGTCTTTTCTTTCATAAGTTATTGATAGTTTAATTAGATCATAAGTAGCTCATAGTCGAGTGAGATCCTGCTTTGAGTTTGTCATTTAAAAGATCTTAGAATTTTTTTTTTAAATCTGAAAAGTTGTTGAAAATTTGTGTTAAGGGAAGGTTTTTGTTTCCATCTTTCTGTTCATTTTTACTTTCATCTTTCAAACATCACTAGTTTCACTTTCATAACCTTTGACATAAGACAAGCCATAAAATTAACGCTAAATCTAAAATTCATTAGACTTTTATGTTTGTAGGGTCAACCAATTAGTTTAGGATTAGCGCCTTGAATTAGGTTCGAGAGGAAACTCTTCAAGGCCATTAAAATCAAACAATGGAGTCTAAGTTAGGGAGTGTTCAAGTCCAGTATCATGAAAGTTATCCGGGCCCCCCCTCTAACATAGGGGATAAACAGGAGGTCGCATGCGGAAAGGTAGTAGAGATAACCCCTCCAAAGTTGGACCAATCGTAGTGGAGAACACATATAGAGGGATTATCTTGGGATTCCATCGATTGCATTTGCCACGGAGCTCCGTAGGTATCGAATCCATTTGAGGTCCTCATTTGTTTTCTGGACCACTTGTTCTTGATACCCTTGATAGGTTTCGGGATCGATACCCTACTCATTGTGGTCTACCCGACTTTCGACTTTACTTGCCTGGTGACTGTTCGCATGCTGGCAACCTAGTTGCCTATATTTTTTAGGGACATACACAGGTGACTATGGGGGTATACTGCAGTACCTAGGATAGACATCGGGCCACACTTTGTAGAGTATACCTGGAGATTGCTTACGTGTTCGAGTTGCACTTGCACCGGTAACTTGCTTTAGTGTTGGTTGTTGTAACTGTTCTTCCAATTAATTTAGTGTTTGCCTGTCTTATCTTATAGGGACTTTTTTAGTGTGTGTTGTTTTTTAACAAACAAAATTCCCTAGGGTGTCTTTGATCTTCTCACATAGTGGAGGATTACAAGCTCCTCCAATCACAAAGGATTCTGGGCCTATCACCGGTTACACTGGAGCCACCCTCGCCACCACTAAGGTGAAATCTAGACCAACAAAGGTCTTTTGAAGCGACTAGGTCACAAGAAATTGTGCCTGACCAACATCCAGAGGAATCGACCATTTTAGACCTTGGAGTGAAAACTCTTGGTCTAGTTAAAACCCCAACCACTGATCTTTCAGCACCCACCATCATATTGATTCATCCGTACGAGTGCCAGATAGTGTCGCACGCAGAAATGGAAACAAATGATGTTACTCCTTCTGGGAATTCTTCAATTCCCACTACGATTGTCACCATAGGAGAGTTTCCACCTCCTAACCCACCATCATCGGTCTGAGCCACCATGGTCTTGACCGCCTATACATTGCACAGTGGTCTGATCCCATCTCTAGTGGCGGCCACAACCCCTCTCACACCAAGTGCGACAGGCCCTCCGTTCTCATATGGGATGCCTAGTTCAGGTACAAGTCTTGTACTTTCCTACTCCACTTCACAAACTTCAAGTCTGGGGGAAGGGAGCTCTAATGCTCCTCTGAAAGGCCACATGGGGGGCACTTTCACTCCCTTTAATTCTTTCCCTTACGGAGGAGGTCATATACCTCATTCATCCCCTTCGCTTGGTGGCACACACCAGCCATCCGTCGGCCTGCCTGCACACCATAGTTTATTTGGAGTAGGGAGTCAAGTACCACCTTTGCATAATATTCCAGTAGGTTCGACACCATTTTCTTTGTTCGGTGCATTTGGTATCAATGCCTTCTCGTCAGCTACTTTGCTGACTAGGGGCAATTCCAGTCTCGGACAATCTATTCCTATGCAGGGTACTATTCCTGCACAGGGGGCACACCCAGAAACTTCTTCCGCATCAAGGCCTTGTAATTCCTGGCAGGGGTTCGTTCCCTCATCATGAATGTTGATCTCGGGTAATTCTTTTCACAATCAATGGAGCCCCACACAAAGTTCTATGCTTATCCCCATGGGACCGACATGGGGAAACCCTTCCCAAATTCCTTCAAATGTAATGCATTCCCAACCATCTATGTCCTATTTTGGGAATCAGCCGATGATGTCTCCTCACATGCAGAATCCATATGTTGGCCATGGCCATGGTTTTTACCAGAACCCAACCCAGTAGCCGAACTTTTCCTGGCAACTTGGTGCTAGTCAAAGTCCAGGTCCCTTTTTCCCCGGTTATCACCAACAACCCAAACTTCCTTTCCTGGAAATCTTGCATTTGCTAGACTTGACATGGTTGTTGAATGACCCTATATTTCATGATCTACGTTGGCCTCCTATGCTGATAAAGTTTCCTTCGGACATCCCAGAGTTCGAGGCCAAGCCTATTGAAGATCTAGGAGATCATGTGACTACTTTCCATATTTCGTGCTCATCTAACTTGTTGAAAGATGACTCCGTATAGTTGTTATTGTTTCAACGTACTCTCATTGGGAGTGCCGCAAAATGGTACATTGAGATCATTTGCTCAAGATACTCTTCCTTCAGTGAATTGGTGATGGCTTTACTAAACCATTTCCAATTACCTGTGAGATACGATGTTGGCACAGAATTGTTGGCCAATTTCTCACAGACAAAAGTAGACCATATCTCTGATCACATTCAAGAATGGAGACACCAGAAAAGTTTAATTAAGGTGTCAGTCCCACTAGCATTTCTTCTTGAGTGGTTCCTTAATTCTTTGGTCCCACAGTTATCCAAATATGTCACGACATCAGGAGTATTCTTCGAAGAATATGCAATCATGAGAGCTCCACAGCTTGAGCTAATCTATTCTCAGTCTGGTTTATTATACGAGATCTTGCCAGATGCGCCATGCTCAATACTTGATAAAACTAGATAGAGAGTTAGACCACATGCCGATGGTATTGTTGGTTTAACACAAACACAACCCATTGAGAAACTGACAAAGAAATTGAAATAGTTGTCTATACAACACACAACGACCAACCAAACTACTGCTTTGACTACTCCCCCTACCAAAATGTTGGATGTACACACAGTGCAATCGACTAATCCAAAGGCCACAAAACAACCTGAAGGAAAGAAAAAACTATGAAAGAAGGGTAAGGGGGATAAGAAACCCATCGATAATGCTAGCGGGGGCAACATTGAGAAACGAAAGGCAAGGTATCCATGCAACCTATGCACGAAAGACCACCTGACCCACCAATGTCCCCAACTTGTAGATGCCCAAAATTTTGTGACACAGTAGCAGCCTGTTGTGTTAACCAATCCATTTCAATATGGTAAAAATATAACACAAGCCTCTACAAGCACGGAAGGGGGTAGCCAAGGACCCTCTATGTCTTCGAACAACCCTGCATATGCAAACGTATATATGGTGAAGAGTGATGCTTTTATATCAACTAGAGAACATGACTATAGTAAACCAAACACTTCTGACAAAGGAAAAGAAATCAAACTCCCATCTCTTCCTCTATAGATTGAGAAGACGTTGGGTGAAACTATGACACGCATCCCAAAAGGTGCATTCAAAAAAGCTTCTCACAACCCAAACGCAAGGGCTTCCCAGAACTATTATGTGGTGGAAGATTTATCACAAACCCCTTGTGTGATGTCTGCTTTGGAGGTCCTCCAAAGCTGCCCTTCCCAGAGGAAATCCTTGTTAACCGCTTTAGGATCTACCAAGACCTATAATCCGGGTACAATCATGCTAGATACAACTGACCTAAAACTTCGTATGCCTTACCATGTAGCATTTCAGATAGTAGTGGCTTATCCCATGAAAAATTTTAGTCATTGACATGTTGGAAGGCCGCTGGCCAGCCCGTTTTGTCTTTGTCACCTACTCTTCTTACTTCTTTCGATGGTCATTTGTTTTGAGCACATGGTAGCATTCCCTCTTTCCCCATGCAGTTAGGAGGGAATACCGTGTGTGTCGAGGTAGAGGTAGCCGGTGCACCCCTCGACTATAACCTCTTGTTAGGGAGGAGTTGAACTTATGCCATGCAAGCTATGGTTGCTACGGTTTTTCGAGTCTTGTTGTTTCCACAGGAGGGTCAGATTGTGGCCATCAATCAATTGTATTTCTCCAGACCTGACCCTTCATTGGGGGCATCCATGGTCCCGATGATTGATAATCCTCAACTAGGCGTGGTCAACGTAGGGGTTGGTTTGTGCCCATATTTGATGGGTACCTTCGATTACCCACCCCATCAAGGTGATATCAAGTTTATATCCAGTCACCATAAGGTTGATATTTTTCAAGTTTCATCATTCCACACGACTTACTTCAATGATCCATGGATACTTCCTTCCCCATTGGCCATGATGGATGGGACAGGGCACCCGGGCATGTCCATGCCCTTGTCCAGAGATGAAGTAGAGTACTCTTTAGTCCAACAAACTTTAGCCAATATAGATCCAACTCCTGCACAAGAATTTGATCCACTTATTGAGCCTATTTGGGCTCAGGGTTCTCTCCCTAACATCGATTCATTAGACTTAGTCTTGCCCTCTGACGAAGCAGTAATTGAAGCAATGACTAGTTCGGACAAACCCTGGGAAGATCTTCATCACAGATCATACTTCCTCCCAGAGTTAAGTTGAATCAAAGTAGGAGAATTCACCGTGACTATGACAGGAGATAGGTCTTGTCCTATTAATCCCTTAGCTACAGACAAGGTTTATGCTGAGGGTAATATGGAAACCATCACTGAAACCATACTGATCAATATCTCCCGAAACCCTAGCATCGTGGAGAATGTTTTCGTCGGAGATGACTTCTCCCCCGGAGAGATTCAACTCTATACATATATTTTTAAAGAATTTTTCGATGTTTTTTCCTAGTCTTACGAGGAAATGCCAGGCATCAATCCAAAAATAGTAGAACATGAAATCACAACTTATCTTGATGCCAAGCTTGTTTGGCAGAAGCTTCATCGAGTTAATCCTAGAAAAGCATCATCCATTAAGGTTGAGGTCGAGAAATTGCTAAAATCAGGTTTCATCTATCCTATCCATTTGACCCAATGGGTGTCAAATTCTATGCGGGTCAATAAAAAACAAGGCACGATTCATGTATGTACAGACTTCCATGATTTGAATAAGGCCTGTCCAAAAGATAATTTTCCCACACCATTCATCAACCAGATCATTGATGAATGTGTTGTTTGCGAGGCCTTCTCTTTCATGGATGGTTTTTCGAGATATAATCAAATAAAAATCAAACCCAAAGACCAGCACAAAACGACATTTATTTGTCCTTGGGGTACATTCAGGTATCGTAAGATGCCTTTTGGTCTCGAAAATGCTAGAGCGACCTTTCAACGGACCATGTATTTTTATTTCCATGACCTCAGGCATATAGTGGAGGCCTATTTAGATGATTTAGCATCTCGATCTCTCAATAGAACGGATCATCCCACACACCTCTGACTTATCTTTGAGCGTTTTCTCTACTTTCAGATTCGCTTGAATCCAAACAAGTGCAGATTTTGCTTAACATCAGGACATTTGTTAGGTTTCATAGTGTCAACAACAGGGATCATGGTCGATCCTCTCAATGTTGAGGCAATAATTCAGTTGCCCCCCCCACGCACAATCCTTCAACTTCAGAGTCTACAGGGCAAGGTGATTTTTTTAAGACGCTTCATCGCTAATTATGCCGAGATCACCAAGGGCTTTATGCGCTTACTTAAGAAATATGTTCCTTTTTATTGGGAAGATGCCGCTCAACACTCTTTATCCACATTGAAACATGCACTCACAACTACCCCTCTACTCTAGACACCTAACTATAAAAAGGATTTCTTATTAATCTGGCTGCAGCAGAGTCAACCAATGCCATGGTCTTAGTTCAGGAAGATGACTTGTTCTCAAAATAAATCAACTTGTGTTGGCAGCAATCCATGCTGTTAAACGGTTTCGTCATTATGTTTTGTTTTGCAAGGCCATCGTCATTGTTGTCGTGAATCCATTTCAGTACATGTTGGTAGGATGGGTAATAGGAGGAATGATCAATAGATGGATAGTTTTCATCTAGGAGTTTGACTTAGATTTTTTTTTAGCAAAATCCAAAAAGTCACTAGTCTTCACCAAACTTATTTTGGAACTTCCGATTGAATGAGGTGATCTTTTGCCTGAAGAGTCACCTATGAGAGGAGATATGTTTTTGATCACCTCTTCGGATCCCTGGTATGGAGATATACTTATCTATATCCATACTTTGAAGTGCCCCACCTCTACTTCTTGTGATGAGCGCCAGCGCATACGCCATTAGGCTAAGAATTATCTCATACTCGATGATACATTGTATCAGAGAGGTGTAGACTGCATCCTGCATTGATGTCTCACTCCTGAACAAGCAGTTATCATGCTTAACGATTTCCATACTGGAGCCTGTGGAGGTCATTTGTCTGGGTTGGCAACAACCCAAAATATTCTACGAGCAGGTTACTTTTGGCCGACACTTATCAAAGATTGTATCGAATCGGTCAAGAAGTGCCACCCGTGCCAAATCTTCTCTCGAAAGATGAAGGCACATCCCTCTCCCATGTTTCCTGTCATCACAGTTGGTCCCTTCACCAAGTGGGGGATTGATTACACTACATGAAACCCTCCTTCAGGAAGGGGGCACCGCTATATCATCATAGCTGTAGACTACTTCACAAAGTGGGTTGAAGCTATGCCAATGTTTAAATATGATGGAGAGATTGCAACTCTCTTTTTATTCAATCAAATAATAGCAAGGTTCAACGTCCCGAGGGAGATTGTCACTGAACATGGTAGTCACTTTCAGAACTAGATGATGACCAAGTTAACATCAAAGCTTGGGTTATGGCAAGAAAATTCATCACCCTACTACCCCCAAGCAAATGGTCAGGTGGAAGCTGTAAACAGATCTCGTAAGACCATCCTACAACGAACAATCAACTCAACCAAGTCAAATTGACATTTGATGTTATGCTTGGCATTATGGGCCTAGAGAACGTCTATTAAGACTGTAACTAATTTCTCACCTTTTCCACTCATATACGGGATGGAATCAGTATTGCCTATCGAATGTCATATCTCGTCCCTAAAGTTGGCAGTACAAATATTTCCAAACACTTCTCCACTTGAAGAACTATTAGTATACCTTGAGTATCTCAATGAGCAGCGTCGTGATGTGGCCCTTCCCAACGAGGCTCACAAACATAAAGTCAAGTGTCAGTATGATAGGTCTGTTCATCCTCAGATTTTCTCTGAAGGTGACCTTGTCCTGGTCTATGACCAAGATAAGGACCCCCTGGGGGAAGGAAAATTCAAACCCATGTGGTTCAGAGATTTTATCATAAAAGAGGTTTTAAAAGAGGGCATTTATCGTATGGTTGACTTTGAAGGGAATGCTTTGGTGGAGCCTAGAAATGGGCTCTACCTCAAGAAGTATTACTCATAGGCAGGTCACCGTGGGTAACCTTTTGTAACATATGTATAGTCTTTGTACTATTACTTTCTAGTTTCTTTTAGTGTTATGGACGTGTCGTTGATGTTATCTTTTGTCACTATGGCAGATGTCAAGTGATTCTGAGTTGTTCATTGGGTATGCATACGGTGCTAGCCGGCACACTCAGAGGCTTTCCTCCATAGCTTGGGTAATAGTTACACCTCAAGGCCAGTTATTATCTTCCGGAGGTATATGCTTAGGTGACACCACAAACAATGTCATCGTGTATAGTGAAGTTATTGAGTTGCTTCGTGATGCTTTGTCATTTGGTATCTCTCATCTCCGGGTCTATCTCGACACTCAGCCGGTTGTGTCTTAGTTAAACAGAGTATACCGGGTTCATGATCCAACTTTACACCGACGATTCCTTAGGGTATGTCTCTTAGAACAAAACTTTGATTATATAACATATTTTCATGTTCCTAGGAGATTAAACCAAGTTATAGATACTCTAGCTAATCAAATTTTAGATTGGCATCTTGCACACATATGAAATAACATTCACATAAACATGTAAATACATTTTTCACACACATGATCCATAAGACACAAAAGACATAAAAATCCATATATAATATCATAAAGTAACCAAAGTACACAGATGGACGCAAGCGCCTCAAAAATATGACCAAGAACGAGTCACGGGGCTTATTCCCTCAAAAAATATATACAAGTAGTGCTCATGGCACGTGAAATGTCTAACTAAGGTCAGGGCCTGTGGGCCCTATTATACTGATCCACAACGTTGGTTAAACACCGAAACAACCGGACCCATGTCTATGGTGCCCCCACTACATGAAGTTTCATAGATGGTGGCAGGTCCTCAATCTCTACCATAGGGACCGTGTGAGTGAGCACAGTAAAGTTCCACTTGACTCATCGCAATACCCTCTTAGCCTCCCTGGCTGGAAGATCTCCTGCTACTGTTGGTCCCCCTATGGCGGAAAGTGTGGCCCCTGGCCAAGGACAATGCCTATTCCTCGCATAATTAGTCAGTCGCACTGGTCCCACATCTTCACACAACAAATACATATCCATCAAATACTCTGGTATAACAAAAAAAAATGATATATATAACAAAAACAACATAAAAATTACATATGTTTAACCCCCCCCCAAAAAAAACAATGATGGAGACTTACCCATCTCTCCTCGCTCCTCACCAGGAGGTATTGGTATCTTAGGATCCCTCGAAAAATCAATCCTTGCATAAGGGTAATCCTCGATAACTGGGATCAACCGCGATAGCGAGGCGAATAAATCATCATCGAAGGACTCATTAGTCCTTCCACCACCCTGTCGTGGCAGCAATACTGTCCATCTACACATAGCAGGAAGAGAGGCCTGATGTCCTCGTACCACTACTCGAGGACTAAAACTCAAAACTCTCTCAAAGAAGAATGAGCACAGAACGGTCCCGAACCCAAAATTCCTCTGTGTCTACAAACGAAAATTTGTCAACTGCCTCTTCATACACTCAAGCAATGTGGTACTCCAATCAAATATTTGTGCATTTAAGCATTGGACTGCATAGTCCATTTGTGCACTGGACATCAGATGTAGAGCCACAGAACTAGTGATTCGCCCAATAAGAAACACGATCACCTATAGCGATAAGTCAATAATCTTGCTTATGGGCACCTATGAGCTCGAGCGATCTGTATCAGCCTCACAGGAAAGACCTATCAATTCTGCTATGTTATGCGGCCCGAAGGTAAAATTCTGAAAGTTGATTGGTTCCCCTCTCCTTGAAAGGCCAGTCAAAAAATATATGTCCTCGGTCATGGGCACCAGTGATTTCCCCTCTAACATGAATTCCTCTGCATCCGGATGCCAGTAGTCAACTAAGGCATTCAGTAGCCTAGATTGATCCGTCAGGATTTTTCGAAATGACTTATGGTTGAGTTTTTATTTGCATGAATTTATTAACCATTGGGAAACTTAACGAAATAACGAGGAAAAGAAATGAATTATATAGCCATTAACATATTTTCAGATCTGAAATGCAATGAAAACAGCAAACCATAATGCACAAGTTTGATAACGGAGTTCGGCACAACTTTGCCTACATCTCCGGGCCTTTTCTCTGTGAGGGAGGCTTCTTTATTTCTGTTCGAAATATTATTAGTACATCTTTACAATGACAAATGGCTTCCAGACTAATCTGGTCATGTTTGCTCAGATCTCTAGAATCTTGCACAAATTACGGCACCTGAAACGGATGTCCTGAGCTCTTAGAAATCGTCCGACAGCATCTCTACCTCAACAACTTCCCTGCCTCAAACTGGCTTAGACCTGGCTTTGCCTCAGCATCTTTGCTCTCCAAAACCGTCCAACAGCTCCATAAGCTTCCCCCAAATGGCCTCAACATGGCCTTGGTTAAATAGTGGGAAGGTTAGTTTCCCATCTCCAACTTCCTCCAAGAAGTTAGGCTCAAAAAATGTCTAATAACCCCCAAAAATCATTAATAAAGGGTTAAATTACATTTAATTATTAAAAAGTGGTTAAAAGAACCCACTTATAACTATATTATTGGTTAAATTTAGGCGCTATCCCCCTTCGTGGGCGCGCTCTTGGTCATATCAATAGCCATATGGCCATGCACTAGCCGATAGGCTAAGCGTTGGCCCCCTCCGTATTGGCGCTAGCACTCGGTCTCGTGGCTTACATTACATATGACCCACGACTATTCACTTAACCGTCCAAACTGCATATAACTGAAAACCGCGCGAAAACATGTGAACACCCGCTAACCGTTGTGGTGCTAACCTCCACGGTCATTCATCTGCGCTCCTTATTACATGCCCCGATCACATAGTATAGGCCCATAGGGCCACGGGCTCAAGCTATAACTCCCGCAACTGTTTACATAACCGCCTGCATGCATAAACCGTAACCGCGCAAACCACCACATTATATGTAACGGTTACAACGTGCCGAGAGCTGGGTCACATGCACCGCAATGGAACCGCGGGTCGGGGCCTAGCCTCGGCCCGACACCCCTGCCTTTTAATACTTGCATTTAATTCAAATAGAAATTCGCCCGTTTAGTTATCAAGCACCAACCAGTGGTCCGTTGGCAACAAAGACTTTGTTAACGCGTGGACGGGAGTGGAGGTCGCCGGTTCAAATCCGGTCGACAACAAACATTTTGATAAACCAACCATAAACCAATTGGACAAATACCGGGGTGCCACGTGGCAGCTCATGATTGGGCCATGTGAGATCTGGGCGAACATGACCAGATCATAGATTGTGCCCGCATAAAAGGACATAAGAAGAACTTGAGTAACCCACATTGCATCAAGGAAGCCACAACATTGGGGTCTTGCCCGACCAACTCACTAACCTACTCATGCTCTCTTTCTCTCCAGTGAACATACATCCTGCAAAACACCAAGGTTCAGGAGGTTTAACCCTTTTTTTTTAACTTTTTTCATTCCATAAGGGGGTCCCCATGGGTTGGATTGCTGACACTCACATGTAGAGGCGTGCAAGGTTTACTCTACCCGAATGTACACGCGGCTTGTCATGAGACAACCCGCATGGACCTAGGGCCAACCTTTTGAAGGTCGACACCCCCCAAAAAAAGGGCATCTAATGAAAAAGTAAATATTTAAATTGCAATATAGGAGAGTTTGTACTTACTTGGTCCAAACAAAAGGTCATTTCATCCACTATAGCTCTTGGAATCACCACTTTTATCA
>JZKD02S1673570.1:349839-361097 GCA_000966675.3 Picea glauca | reverse complement strand
AATTAATAACAAATAATTAGTTAAGGTTATTTTAATAAATAAATATAGTTTAGCTAATCTTTTAGGATTACATTATTAAATTAATTATAATTTATAATCAAGGGTCGTTACAGAGGTTGAGTGAAGGATGTGAAAAAAGGGTCAAGTGTTGTGATCTCACAATAAATAAATCTTGATATAGTGAGTTTGTGACACCGTAATCATGAGGTTGTTGGTATGGAGAAGAGTCGAGTATCGACCTAAGTCTGCGAGTAAGGGAAATATATATCTATGAGTAAGGGAAAGTGTATTGTCCATGAATCCGTGCTAGTTCCTGAGCAAGGAAGGGAACATCATTTTGGTGGAAGAATCGATGGATCTAATGGAGAGATGACTATAAACCCTTGTTGACAGAGTGAACTAAAATAAAAAACCTATGAAGGGATGATCATTTTGGTGGAAGAACCAATGGATTTCATGGATGAGCAACTAACTTTGGAGGTTATGGTGGCTTCAATGTTGAAGTAAGGGGTGATTAAAGCTACAGGGGACCCCAACACACACAGACATCAAAGCCCTTGAACTTTGGGAAAATGGCATGGATTTGCCTTTGGAAATAGGTTTGTTCGAGAAACAAGAAGCCAGGGAAGACGTTTGGCTAGTGGTTGATATGATTCCCCAAAATAAAATGGTTGGACATTCCCTTCTTCTTGCAAGTCCTCTCATAGTTGGAAAAACTGCTCTTGATCTTGGTATATCATAGGATCTTGGAAGTAAGGTTCATTTAAGTCCCATGGTGGGGTCGAAGGTGTACTCCTTAGAATAGGGCCATGATAGGTTTGGTTATTTCTTAGGCAGCATTGGATGTGGTGACGATATAAATGGAGATGGCGATGATCTCTAGTTCAAGTTTGAAGAGTGTGCTAAGTACATTTTTCATAGTTGGGAGCTCTGGTGGGAGGAAGAGGACTCTGTTTCCCACTGAGATGGAAAGGAATAAGTTTCAAAGGTTATAATCGATATGGAGTTATCGAGAACTAGACCTAGGTGATAGGGGGACCATGCAGTATTCCCAAATATCCTGGGTTTGAGGGAATTTTGGCTGGTTTTGGTCATCGAAAAGGGGTGGGGGGTGGGGGGAAGTTAGGTAAAGAGTCATGGTTTTAGGCACATGGTTTTGGTAGCTTATGGTTTTAGACAACATGGATTTCATAAAATTATCTTGAAATTGAGAGGTGATGAATAACTTGGCCAGCTTGGCTAGATTTGGTCACAGGAGAAAATATTTGTTCGTTATAGTGATAGAGATAAGTGTTGTAGATTTTGGTATCCTATTGCTCAAAAAATCATCATTAGCAAGGATATGTACATGGAACAATCAAATGTCGAATATTTGTTTTCAAACATAGAGAATCATTGTATTAATTCCTGAGTGTGAGATAAATTTTCTTAAGAAGTGAGTATGATCATTTTGTTTACTTCAAAGGTTTTAATGGCATATTTACTATATGGGTGTTATGTATATGATATGCTTGTTTCAAGAAAAGCATGGTTGAGATCAACAAGTTAAAGGCTCAATTGCCTTGGAATTTAGTATCTTGGTGTTATGTAGATGATATGCTTATTGCAAGAAAAGCGTGGTTGAGATCAACAAGTTATAGGATCAATTGTTTGGGATTTTTTATGAAGGATCTAGGAGAAAAAAAAATCTTGGGCATAGAAGTACATAGAGACTGGAAAAATGGTAATCCACAGTTACCAAAAAAGAATCTTGTTGAATATATTGATGAGGTTCAATATGAACATTGTGAAACTGATAAATATCTCTTTTATCTTTCTATTGTAAGCTTTCTTCAAGTTTATGTCCTAGTTATAAAGAAGAAAATAATTATATGTCTCATGTACCATATGCAAGTACAACATGAAACATGATGTATGGGATGAAATGTTCAAGTATTTCATATGTAGTTGTTGTTGTGAGTGGACACATAGAAAAAATAGGTAAAAATCATGCAAATGGGTGCTTCAATATCTTAGAAGCATGACTATCACCTATAATGGTTGTAGTGATTTATCCTATGGTTATGTTAATATAGAGGAGGTGGAGTGTTCCATACTAGAGAAAACTATGCAGACATATTCATGAAACCAATATTGTTAGAGAAGTTGTGGCCATGTTTGGCTTCTATTGGCTGTCATGAAAGGTAATGATTTATTTGTCGGGAAAGGTATCAAAAAAATATTTTCAAGGTGCAAATTGTTGGGTGGTGACAACACACACCTTTCACTCACAATACGAGTGGAGATTTGTCAATTGTTTAACTTTTCATATTGTTGAAAACACTTAGACTTTTTTTCTTTAAATGTAGAATCCCATGAGAAGCTTATTAAGACTTATAAATTCATTCCCCCATTGTTCACTTAGAAATAAAGGATATCCCCATTTCATTCTTTCTTATTGTTTGATGTGTTATCTCAACTTACAATTACAAATGTTTTGGATAGAAAACTTTATATAAGATGTATTATATATTGTTGTATTTTATATTTTGATATGGTATTTTTATATATTTTATATTTGATTAGATTGATCTAATTTAATTAGATAATAATTTTAATTTTAAATATTTTAAATTTATGATGTTAAAAAGTACAAAATTGAAATTCATTTTTTATATTTAATTTTTAAAAATAAATAATAATTTAAAAAAATCAAACATTTATAAAATTTGATTTATAATTAAATTTTAAGTATATTTAAAAAATTAATCACATTTAAAGTAAAAAATCTAATAACTATTTGCTAACATATTCCCTTTTTCTAAATGATATATATTTTAAATAAAGTATTAAATTTATAAATTTATTATAGTGATAAATTTTACTAAAAAAACTCATATAGAGTAATAATGAGAAATAAAGGTAATATGTTTTTTAAAGTTATTATATATATATATATATATATATATATATATATATATATATATATATATATATATATATATATATATATATATATATATATATAATTTTACTAAAACATTATATGATGATGACTACTAATGTTCAATTAGTATTATTTGGGTAAGAGATTACCTCCAATTATTTAGAATTTAGTATTAAGATAAATTTTCCAAGATCATCATAGTTTTGTTAAGTTAAAAGGTTAGCAAGGTTGGTATTCTGACAAATATTTTGAAATTGAAATATAATGTGGGTATGGTATGGAAAATCTAAGCTAGAGTGTTTTTCATCTTCAACCTTCTTAGTGAAATATAATTGATACAATCTAAGCAAGCCTAGTGAGAATTTGTTTTTATTTTAGTAATGTTTTTTTTTTCTTTGCACTTATTAAAACATAAAGATAATTGTGATTTTCGAAATTAAAATTAATTACATCCTTATAATAATATAAAAAATATATTATTACAAATCAAAAAATATTAAAAATTATATATTTTATTAGGATAATAATCATAGTAAAAAGTTAAGATAATATTTTTTTTTAAATTTTCATGGACTAAGAGATACATAGTTTTTGTAAAATTAAAATTAATACAATAACCTTTGTATTCTTAAAAACAAGGAAGAAGACATTAAGATCAAGGTTTTTAATTAAAAACCTTAATTTTGAAATGTTTATTGGTATATAAAGTCATGTTTTTTTAAAGATATATATTCATATGAAATAAATGAAAAGGCAAATATCACACAAAGAATTGGATAGAAGTTTGCAATGTCTCGTAATATGAAATAGATGAAAGCAGCTGATAGAGAATTGGAGAGAAGTTACAAGTAAATGACGCAAGAGTTGATAAGATGAAGAAGAAATAATAAGAATATCAAAAGGAAGGGTAATGATTTTTGGATTAAAGAAAATTGTTTGTTTCAGAGCATAATCATTTTATCATAATAAATGTACTAAGAGTTTATTAAAAAAATCTAATGAGTTCCTTTCATTGACAAAAAAAAAAAATATAATTAGTTCCCATTTGTTGGATATGATTGATAAGTTTTATTTACAATTTAAAGATTTTAGTTAACACATAGCTTCATAAGTTTTTAGCCAATGAAAGTGGCTTCTTCCAATAAATAGTTCATAAAAACTTTCCCGGATGGGGTGATAGTGCAGCCGAGGTGTCATATGGAAAGGATGGACGATGATCATCATGGCACCAGCCACGTGACAGGCGCGTGCCCTTCCCTCTCTCATGCGCCATACATTTAACAAATCTCCACTACAACCAGAGCGTCATTACTCCTAGTTCGCCCTGCTCTAGCCTCCCGTCCCCTCGATGGATCAGTTTGATGGATCAATGTTTACTTTTCTCGTGTGTGTCCTCTTCCACCAACAATATTTTCAGCATGAATCTCACCAACATTGCTCATAGCTTTATTCACTTCTAGCCGAGTCCTCCAAGAGACTTCGCTCTCCCCTGCTACTCCTTAGCATCCTTAGCTTTCTTCTTGTTCTTGCTAGCCCTCGCCACACCTCAGTCATGCCGAGACAGTGAGGGAAATCCAAACGTGGCTCGACTTGGCAACCAAATCGACCGCATTTGACAATCAGACCCTCACCTACCCCTGCACCATCTCACAGTTCATCACCCTCCTCGCCAACCTCCTCAACGTAGTCTAGCCATAGTCTCAGTGGTATTTCACCCCTCTCCTCGCCCTATGCATGTAAGATCTAATGGTTCGATCTCCTGAGAAGGTCTATGGGTTTCAACCCATGGCCAATTCAGACTTGGCCCCTCTTCGCAACCAGCTTTAGTCATTCCTCCCAATTCTCCTGCAAATTTGGCACATGAACCTTCGCCAATCCATTCTCCCCTAGTGCAAGCACCGAGTGAAGGTTTCTGCACTAGCCATAGACATCAACAAGAGGAGCCTCATGTTAGAGATAATGGTTACAACTGTTGTAACTGTGAGTTAGCCTTACAGTTGTTGTAACTATGAGTTAGATGTTGTAACTGTGAGTTTCTAGGTTAACTATTTTTAGTTAATCAGATCCACTTTCCTAGGATCTAGATTGTTAGGAGTCGGCGATCTGGATGTTATATATGTAACCTCCATTTTTCTGTGTAATATATTCTATTATTGTGTGTTAATCTTGTGCAATGGTTGCTCTCTCGATTTCCAAGTTGGTATCATAGCAAGGACCGCCCTGACTCTCTCAAAAGAGGGGCTGGAAGATGAGAGAAGAGTGATAAGTTGATTCCGTTGTAGGAGTAGATTGGGTTAGAGAGTTTGAATTTCTAAATTTTCTGTGTATTTTGTGAGATTGTTGCAGGAGACTCTCCTTGTGAATAAAGGACCACTGCGTAGGAGAACTGACGAGGGTATCGCTACCCAGATATTCGTTGATCAAACTGTGAGAGGTTAGATGCTTGTGCATTCATTTATCAGTGACAGTTGCGTGGAAGAAAAGAGATATGTCACATCTCCTGCGCTCACCTCACGTTTTTAAGATTTGGAAGCTTGCAACCTGCTCATTCTGTAACAGCCAATGACTGCATACCAGATCTGTTGATGGTTGTAAAACATGTTTTTTAACATTAGATCTGCTTTGGCATCGACAACAGGGTTCGATTTTCTCTCTGCTGAAACTCTAATTCCCGCTGCAATGGGTGGACTTTATGTTCGGCAAGTGTTTGAGCTGGTTTGGTAGATTTGTTATAGTGTTACATATAGTGCGATGTGATTTGTGTATGTTATATTATTTTTTGTTTGTAAAATTATATTGTCAAGAACCACCTAAAGAACAGAGTGATATAACTCAGGTATGTAGTTCTTGATGTTTTTTGGAGCTATAAGAACGAACGCATAATTAGTTTGAAGTCTGTTAAAAGCTTGAGATTTTTGTTGTATTTCGGTGCTTCAAGATCATCAGTGAAGGGTTATCATTGTATTGATGAGTGTGTGTAAAAAGGTCATTTTGTAAAATCGATTATTGATTGTTTCAGTATCGAGACTATTCTTCGGGGTAGTTTAGAATCGTTGATCCTATAGATACTTCAAAGATGGTCAGAAGCGGTTGTATTTGTGTTGTATGAAGTGGTAGCTCGAGGATGATGGGAGAGAAAGAGCGTGTCTATGAAGTTCAGAGACGGGTGTAACTGCATATGAGGAACAGTGAGACAGACATGACAAAATTTGTGTTGTAACCTTTTTGTTATGTTTTGTAATTTGTGATTGTAATATTTGTAATGTAAGCATTAAGGGAGGGTGTTAGAGATAATGCTTACAGCTATTGTAACTGTGAGTTAGCCTTACAGCTGTTGTAACTGTGAGTTAGTTGTTGTAACTGTGAGTTTCTAGGTTAACTATTTTTAGCTAATCAGATCCACTTTCTTAGGATCTAGATTGTTAGGAGTCGGTGATCTGGATGTTATATATGTAACCTCCATTTGTCTGTGTAATACATTCTATTACTGTGTGTTAATCTTGTGCAATGGTCTCTCGATTTCCAAGTCCTCACTCCTACTCAGATTGTGCCTCCTCCACAAAGATATAAGAAGGCCTTGCAATTCTGGTGTTCGAATTACGAAAGGATCTGGACGACCTGGGTTTTCGTTTGGAAGTCTTGGACGAGAAGGGGATACTACAATTCCTGCAAATGATTTCAGCCTTGCATGGAACGTGCCACCCCTCAGATGTGGAAGCAACACCCGACACGGCTCCAACGCTCAAGGCCACCTCCTGGGATGCGTGGCCACACTATAAGCCTACAACTTGAACTGCATAGGTGTCTCTCTGCGTGGTCTGTTGGATGTTTAGATTACATTTTGCCACCTGTCGCTTTTAGTTATATTATGTTTGTTTTGACTTATGTTAGTCTTAGCGGGAATAGTAAATCTGTTTCCCCCATGGGGCGATGTTACTTTTGTGGTTAGATGTTGTCTTATGAATGGTATTTTGATATATTGGCTTAATTGATTTCCCCACGGGGTAATTCAATTATTACACTAAGGGGTTAAATTGTTGATGATGTAATTTTTTTTGTTTTGAAAGACTTTTTATAGAATCTTACTTTAAAAAAATAGTTCATAAAATATTTATGTATCATATAAAATGAAGTGTGCTAAAAAGTTTAAACAGTAAAATGAAAGGTAATCCAAAAACTTACCTGTTGTAAAATTTTCATGGAACGAATAGTGAAAGTGGTGAAACTGAAATTCCAGACCTGACACACATACAACGCCACTGTAAAACTCCCCGGAAAAGCCGTTCGTTCAATCAAATACTGAGATCATCGTACCACACCTACCAGCAGACTATATATCTCTCTTTTTTCTGACGCCTCACGAAAATCAGACAGCCTAAAACAATATGTGAGGAGCGGGGTTGGAAATTCAAATTGCAATCAACTTTCATTTTGACTGTGTTAAGAAAATAACAAAACGTGTGTAACTGTTTCTTCGTAAAATTCAAATAACACGTACTTTGTACGAAATCTTACAAATATGAAAGATTCCATACACACAGCTTATCGTTTTAATGTTTCCGAATTTTTAAGAGGTAAAAAATCTTCTCCAAGCACCACACAGCCCAAAATAATTTATGATGTGAGGGGCCTGACCTTCTTCTCCAAGCACCACACAGCCCAAAATAATTTATGATGTGAGGGGCCTGACCTTTTGACGTTTTATCCAGTGTCTTAGATCTAGTACAATGCGGTCTGTTCCGATGTGGTTCGTAAAGAACGTAATAAGCTTCCAATTACCTTATTTTAAAAATCTGACGTGGAACTTATTGGTTCGCATCACAATTTATGACAGTTTATTTGGTCTTCTGCATATTTACACTCATTATCTTTAACCATGATGTTGACAATTAAATAAAGATGATGTTGACAATTAATTAAGATGTTGTTTAATTTTTTTTTATTTTTTTTTTAATTTAATATGTTTAATTATATTTATGTTAATTCATTTAATATAATTTTATTAAATAAAAATCAAATATAATTTTTTTAACCTAAAGTATTTTGATGCAATCTTTTTACTTGATCCTGCTTTAGGCTCAAAGGAGGCAGCATAATCAAAACATAAGAAGCCTAACCCTTCCCGTGTGAAAGAGAAGCAACCACTTTTTCTTCTCCACACTTCAACATGGTGTTTTCACCTACCCACTCTTTGAAAAAGGAAAGAGAAAGTTGTCTATTGTAGTAGAGAAAGAAGAAGAGGTCATAAAAACTCTAAGAACTTTTTAGAGGTCACAAAGAAAACTCCCACTAAGAAAGCTCTTAGAGGTCACAAAAGATCTAGCCACCAAAGAAGCTCTTAAAAGTAAAGACAACTAGATGCAAGAACCAAAAACTCTATTTCATGAACAATGGGAACATTTGAAACATGTGTTCAATAATAGAACAAGAAACTCATCCTTGTTAACATTGATTAGGGAATATGTCTTAACATGTTTTTATATCTTAGTATGTTTTTATACCTTAGCATGTGTCCAATTAATTATAATTTACTCACTCCCCCAGAAGGAGTGTTAGTGCAGTACAAGTGTCACGAGAATGGGAATGGCGATTGCCAACGCGACAACAACCACATGACGGGTGCATGCCCCTCCGCACATCCCACACCAGGAAATTAAACCCAATTTGTTGTTACCAGAGTGTCATTAATGCTCCTAGTGCACTCTTCTCTGGCCTCTCGTCCGATAGATGGATCTGTCATTACTCTGGTCACCTCATGCGCGTGTGCATCCTCCACTCTCAATGGTTTTCATACCATGAAGCTCACCAATGTCTTCTCTATATTTATCCTATCTTGTGAGAGTCATCTCGGAGTCTACGCCCTCCTCTAGTGCTTACCGACCATTCTCGCCATTTCCTTGTGCCTGCTTACCTTTGGTCTACTCCAACCATGCTAAACTGCGTGGAAAGTCCAAACACAATTTGGCTTGGCACCAAAATCGGTCGTGCCTTGAAATTCGACCTCTCCCACCCCTGCACCCTCTCATAGCTTGTCACCCTCCTCGTCATCCTCTTCGTAGCAGTTTGCTCCTAGTCTCAGTGGTCTCCCGCCTTTCTCCTCACGCTATGCGTGTAGAGTTGAATGGTTCGATCTCCTGGGGAACTCACTGGCCTTCAGCCTAGGGCCTATACCAGACTTGGCCTCCTCTTCGCAACCTGCCCTGGTTTTCCCTCCCAATTCACCCGAGAACTCTTCACCTGCGCCTTCGTCAATGCAATCACCAGTGGTCCAATATCCATGCAAAGGTATGTTTGGCTTCCATGAGAAGCAATGGGAACAACCCCACTCCTACTCAGACTGCGCTACTTGTGAAAAATTCCAAGATGACCTTGCAATTCTACAAGAACTGGTGTTGAACTGGTGTTGAAGGTTCGCAAAGAGGTGGACGACCCATCATAAGCGGCACCAAACGCACCAGTGGACTCAGAGATGATATTGTTCCTAAATCGACAAAGGTCTCCAGTGGAAGACACAACATTAGACTTGACTCCAGTGCTCCAGGAAACCACTTTGGATACGGCGCCATGCAACAAGTCCACAACAAGAGCTGCACAAGTGTCAGACTACATGGCCCGCTGGTTGTTTTGTTTATATTTTTCCACTTGTATTTCTAGTTAAAACATGTTATGACTATCTTATGTCATTCCTAGAGGGTCCAGAAGCTTGGGTGAATCGCCTTCCCCAAGGGGTGATTCCACTCTAGTTGCTTAATTATGTTATGTGAATGATTTTATGAGACAATGGTTTTTGATTTCAGAGGCTTGTTGAATTGGTTTCCCCCAGGGGAAATGCAGTAACTACAGTCCTCGGATAGACATGGTGATGCTGTAATTTTTTATTCTCAAAGGATATTTATAGAATACTTACAAAAACAAATAAAATTATAATTTACTGAGTCATGTGTCTAATTAATTATAATTTAGGAGTCATTACCGGGAAATCCCTTGTCATACAAGAGCTAGGTTTCCCTCCCATATAAAAGATCCCATTATGTACTATGTTTTTATTCTCTGGATAGGTAAAGCTATAGATTTTGAATCAGTTCAAGACATTGTTTCTTCAATATAAAAAATATTGGATTAATGTTTTAATTAACATGTCAAAAACCTTTATTGATAGAGTACCTTACTAGTGCTTCATTGTTGTTGGGGCTCCCAATGTGCTCAACCTTGTCTACAATGTCACTTGGTGACTTACATAAAGATGATTATATTGTAATTTTTTAAAAATTTAAAATTACATAGAGATGATGATGTTGTAATTTTTTTTAAATCTTATTTTAATTTAATATGTTCAATTGTTTTCACATTATTTAGTTTATTAAATTAAAAATAATATATATTTTTTTTAATCTAAAAAAATTTGATTTAATCTTACTGAATGATCGTGCTTTAGGTTCAAAGGAGACAACACAATCAAATGATAAGAAGCCTAACTTTTCCCCTATGAAACAAGATAAACTATTTTTTTATCCCCACACTTTGACCATAGTGTCTTTTGATAGATGAAGGAGAAAGTATAGTGGAGTTGGAAGAAAAGGGGATTGAAGAGCTAGTAACTCCATTTTATAAACAATAGGAATATTGGATCTAGGTCTCCAATAGTAGAAAAAGAAGCTCATCCTAATGGACATTTAACTACTGAGTCATGGCAGGGGGGTAATGACAGGTATAGGAGGAGGTTGCACAGTCTTATCATCCCCTCATATATCACTCCAGCTTGGCCATGGAATTCATAATTTTGATTCTTTACTCTGTCGAGGCTCCACTCTCATATATCTGACTCTGGGCCTCTTAGATTTCTCTAGCCTCTAGGATCTGTCATGGCGCGTAAGAGAGGGAAACCCAGGAGGGGATGCTCCTGACACTTCTATGTTGCAAGGCAGAGATGCTTGCACAAATTGGAGAAAGATTCCTTGATAGATTGAATGCAACAAATCAAGAAGCTGATGATGCCTCCAATGGCCTATGTGGAGGAGGAAATCATGGAGGAACTAATTTAGGTTACACCAGAATCCCTCCTCTACATAATCTGGGATTCTCAATATAGACCCAACACTACCATTGCAACAATGGATACAGAGACATCCAGGGATGATTTTAGGGGCTAAATTTCGCTCATGGGTTAATTTTACATGGTTTTTCCAAAAACGAGGTTCGCTATTTTAAAAATGATTCGCCCAAATTCTATAGGATAAAGTTATTTTACCTTAAAAATTGCCAAAATTTTATAAAAAATATATAAAATCCTTAGAAATTTGAATATTTTTACAAAAATATCGCCAAACATTTA
>JZKD02S1673570.1:339226-349789 GCA_000966675.3 Picea glauca | reverse complement strand
ACAAAAATATCGCCAAACATTTATAGTTGGCATATGAAGGATTAGTAATATTTTCCAAGGTTTCTACATTTTAAAATAAATTTCCATCCTTAAAATCATCTCTGGAGACATCCATGGAGGGAGCCACTTCCATCGTCCAGGAGGAAATCCCCCCAAAGGATGGCCCAACCGGGCCTCCTTTGCTTAACCCAGACATAGAATGTGACCAAAGTCCAACCAGTCTCCTTACTCTAGAGAACTTGGAGCTCATATTTTATATGACGAGCTGTATGATGGAGAAGCTCTACCAACACACCCTTATTACAAAAATAATTGAAATGTTGGTTGATTCCTTCTTGAACACACTAGTCAAACATAGATGCCTGATCTGTGCACAATCCTTTGCACTCAATCCTATCAACGACACTCATCATGGCGTCTCTCTAAATGGAAGGTTCTACTATTCAAACAACCCTCCTAATTTATAAAGAGTATCATCTCTTTGTGCAACATTTGCATAGAAATGGGGTTTTTTTCTTGTCTTCCTTCTTAGGATTTATGTTTAGTTTGAATTATCGATTTTTGAATGCATGTCTAGATAACACTATTAATGACATCAGCTGCCAGTTGCTCTAGTTTCCAATTGTATAGTAGAGAAAGTGGTGGTTGCTACTTTTGGCCATAAGTATAAAATGTTTCTACCTATTTTGGTTTCCACTAGTTTGGTGGAACAAGTGGAAATCCTGTGAAATAGATAAATTTTGTATAGTCACAAAGGATTAGTCAAGCAATACCACTTTTTATTTACAAAAAATAAAAAATTGACATTGAACCACATGATCTGACACCACCAAGGGAATATGTTGCAAAATGTAGCATTTTGTTACCTTAGTATTTTCCCAATTAAATAAAATTTACTCGTCCTATTAAAGAAGAGAAAGAAACTCATATAGAAAAAAAAAGTGACATTACCTCAAAAACACCATGGTATGCAAGATCTGTCATTCCCGCTCATATAGAATATTCCATTATGATCCTTTGTATTTCTTCTGTGAATAGGTAAAGCTGTGTATTTTGAATGAATTGAAGACATTTTTTCTTCAATAAAAAAATGTTAGGTGAATGTGTTGATTAACATGTCAAAAAGATTTGTTGATAGACTACATTGACTAGTGATTCAATGTTGTTGGAGCTCCTAATGTGGTCAACCTTGTCTACAATGTCACTTGGTGACTTACATAACCAAATATGTCCCACTTGGAGATTCACCAATTGATTAATCCCCTCTCCCTCCCCCACAAGTTTTTCTATATATTACCTAGAAAACCCCATGCTATGCAAAATCTAGGTTTCCCTCATATATATAATATTCCATTTACGTATCTCTCCTCTAAATACATAAAGTTATATTTTTTAAGTAGATTCAATAAATTGTTTGTTTAATTAAATAAGATTTGGTTAGTGTGTCTATTAACATGTCGACAACCTTTGTTTATAAAATACCTTAAAAAATGCCTCGATGTTGTTGGGATTCCCAATCTTCTCAGCCTTATATACAATGTCACTTGGTCTCTTGGATAACCAAATATATCTCACTTAAACATTCACCAAGTAATTGATTTCCCCACAATGTTTTCTATAAATTAGCTTATAAATCCCCAATCCCCACTATAGTATGACTCTAGACTTATTTTCTGACTAACAACATTTAAAACCATCTCATTCACTATAAGGAGAACACCTTGTAGTGGAGGTTTTTATCGAAACTCCCCGAAAAATGTGTCCTTTTGATATTTATAGGAGAGGTTGTTAGTGAAGGCAAGAAAGAGTGGACGTTTTTGTGAAGGTTTCTATATGAATAAATCTAAATTGAACAAACACATTAGTGCATTCATAAACATAAATTCCCTAGTTCTAATGAATAAGGAACCGATGTGTCTTACTATCAGGCACACCACAATAGGGTAAAATAAAAAGAATTACAAAACCAAATTTCATTATTACATTTTATTATCTACTTTGAACTACTCACACAATCACAGATGCTCACACTCTTATGGATGCATCATTTATAGTTCTCTACAATGTTGCTTCCTCAGTTCGATAGCTTCATCGATACGTTTCATTTATTTGTGAATTTTGAAAACATTGGACATTTTAATTTTTTCTCTATGGGGAATTCACACCTCCTTCGGTGAGAGGAGACCAAGTAAATTGTTTTTTATTGCCTAATTTTTAATTTCGTCGAATTAAATTTAAATTTGAAATAAATTTGGTCGTTTTTTCCATTTAAACAAAAATTGTACATGGTGAGTTTCACGGTTTGACTTGCTTGTATGAATGTACAAGTATCAATGCTAATGGTGCATACAAAACTTCACAACGAAACACTAAAAATAATTTCCACACACTTGAATGAAAGGTGTTCCAGTACTGGTCTGTATCACATCCATGTGCTATATGGAATAACCAACACTGACACACCGTAAGATACAATATGTTTAATTGTTTGTTGTCTAGAAAAATAAAATACGTTGAATAAACATATTTACAAACTAAAATACATATTTAAATGATTACAATTTTAATAATTATATCTTTTTCATATATCATAATAATAACATTATGATACAATATTGGTTACTTCTTACGTTGACCTAGGTTCTGATGTCAAACAAGTTTCCAACAAAACCTTACCGACCCTCATGGTAAACCAGAAGGAAACAGTGTGCACATGGTGCACAGTGCAGTCTCACCTGAGATAGGTTTTATTGGGGACTGAAATACTCAGGTGTTTATAGTCTAGGAATGAGTGGGGATTGTGGTTGGGTTCATTTTTCCATATGCATTATCCTTGTTAATTATTCATCTACTTCTATGATTCATGCATCTTTAAACCTATGCATGCATGTTGATATAACTACTTTAACCATTCATTATTGAGCTAATTATTAACATAAAAGTAAACCATTAATTAAAAATCAAATAGAACACAAGGCTTACCGTGCTTCACCCCCTGTTGGGGCTACGTCCAAAAATATCTAGCTTCTTTGGTCTTTTGTTTATTTTGCTACAAAATCTTGCATTATGCACATTGCATATTCAGTTATACAATCAAAATGAGGGTAAGTACCCTCTTTGAGGATGACTATATCACATCGGGCCCCTCATCTTGTGACCTAACCCCCAAAATCTAACTTATTCGACTCTACCACAAGAACCATAACAAAAATTTCTTACAATTATCAATCGATCACACTTCTTTCTTTTACTCTCTTTGTTCCTTTCATTTTCTCTCTCTCTTCCTTCAATCTCTTCTCCCTTTCCTAGCCTCCTAGGTCCTTATTTATACTACTTTATAGGCTTATTGTCGTTAGAAGAGTTTTCAAAAATCCTAACCCTAACATGGTTAGGCCTGTCTACATGCACACCCTATTGTTTTTTCTCCTACTTCTTGTTTTTCCTTTTTTTTTTGCATGTTAATTTCCTACCACCTATTGCGAGTGCTCCAAAAGTAGGTCTTTCTCTCCAAAATTGGGCATGTTTCCAAAATAAATGTTTCTTCCAAAAATAGGACTATGCCAAAAATAAACTTTCTTCCCAAAACAAGCCTACGCCCATCACATAATTATTCATTAAAATTATGATATACTTATTCACTATTAATAATGCTGATGTAATAATAATTTTATTTTATTAATTTTTATATCATAAAAATCTTTATAATTATGATATCAGTATTTGTTTTCCATGCTAACAACTTGGCTAGTAAAAGTTGGATTGTTACTTTATCAATGAAAACCTAATACATAGGAAAACAACAAAAAATCCAATCATAAATTATTTATATCCAAGCGTTATAGTGTTGAATTATGGTAAGAGAAAACTTGAGAGGATAAATTTCATAATTTTTCTAAAACCCTAGGTCGTTCATGTTCCAATGCATATCTTCTCAAAATCTTATCTGCATCCATCTTCTATAAATGACCTACAATTAGTTGATATTTTGTAACTCTGACTACCATGTTTCTCCTCTACATGGTACCAATGTATCACGAAAGTTGTCTTCCAAGTTTGTAGGTTCTTCTCCATTGGTTACCCTTGACACGTGATCAGGTCCTACATTAAAATTCTCTAGTTTTACTACTACTTCAAAATTTAATTATTTTAATAACAACCATGTACAAATCCTCCTCCGCAACACTCGCTTGTTGACTAAATATTTGAGATAAGAATGATCTGCGAAAATTTTGAAGTGTTTACCCAGTAAATAATTCTTGAATTTCTGAATTTCATATACCATGGATAGGCCTTCTCTTTCTATCGTGTTATAGTTTTTCTTGAATTCTGACAATTTATTTCTTGCGAAGGCTACATGATGGTCTAAGTCCCCTACTCTTGGTTGCGCCAGAATTTATCCAAGTGTTATTGTTGATGCATCTAGGTGCATATGAAATGTATTTTCCCAATATAAAAATACTAATATGGGTGTTTTCACCATTTTTACCTTTAAAGTGTCCAATCCTTGCTAACATACTTCATTCCACTAAAATATGGTGTCCTTCTTTAACAATTTTTCCATTGGTGTAGTAATATGTGCATACCCCTTTATAAACTTCATGTAGTATCTTGTATGTCATCATCTTTTCCTTAACTGGCACACTGATGTTTGATGATATCTGACATTGCCTGTATCTTTCTAGCATTAGTATTAAAATTTCTACATGGTCTTTCAAAATACTATACACAGTCCAGTCATCTAGATATACTTCTAGAAACTGATGTATGAATTCCTTAAAAGTAGCTATGACTACCCTTGAAAACTTAGTTGGTGCATTCCTCAATCCAAAGGGAATGACTTTATATTGGAAGGATCCCCATTCTGTAGCAAAATTTTGATTTGATGGTATCTTGGGAATCCACCTGTGAATGAATATGCTTCCTAGACTCCCACATTCTCCAAGATATCATTTGTTAAAGGGGTAGGGAAAGGGTCATGTAAGAAAGCATCATTGAGTTTTCTCAAATCTAAAAAAATCCTTATCCCCCCTTGCTTCTTTTCCTGGAATACCATGGGATTGATGCATTCATATTCCTCTACCGGTTCTATAATGCCATCTTCCAATATTCAGTCAATTTATGCTTTCACTTTCTTCTTATACATCGGATTCATCCTGTAAAGTCTTTGTCTAACAGGTCTAGCCTCAGGTTTGAGGGGTATCTTCATCTCACCTAGCTCACCTACTATGCCTTTCATCTGTGTAAAGGTTGTTGGAAATAAGTCACTATATTCACGCATTAACTATGTTATTCTTTCTAATGTTTGCTCATCTCAATAGTCTCCAATACTTAAAATTTTAGAATTGTTATTTGTCCCAATGTTGACTTTCTTAACTTTGATTGGTGCAGCAAATGCCTCTGAATCCAGAGATGGACCTTCCACCTCTCTCTCTCCTTCAATATATGTGATTTGAATGCTGCGCGGATCATCTCCATCTGGTGCTTCCTCTTCAACATGATAAAATGAGAGTAACTCTTTGAATATTTGTTTGTTTTTTTGTTGATATTATGTTATGATTTCAACCTATGGTTCATAAAAAATTATCACTCCCAATATCAACTTCAATGTTGAATCAATGTTGGGGTTCCCATGCTTGAATGAGAAGGTTACTACAAAATTATATTGTAATCCTGTGCATTCTTTAATGGCTCTACGCATCTCCTGCTCTATGTACTAGTTCCCTGGGATCCCTTACAATGTATGAATAAAGTGATGAGTCCATTCCTCTAGTGGTGTCATCTTCCATTGTGTTATGCACTTCTCCAAGTTTTCAACTGGTGTTCCTTTCCCATCATACTTATGCATTGTATTTCTCCCCTATTATGCACCAAATCTAGTGTGCAGTATTCATTTGCAGTGATACCAATCCTAAATTGTTTCTTTGTGCACACCCAACCATATTGCAAGGGTTTCCTTGAGTGAAATATCCAGGGCTAACAACCTACGACTTTCCAACAGTTCCTCCTCATATTTTGTCAAGAATTCCTCTAATTTGTTCAACCCATGAGAATTGGGAAGTTTTCTTATCTTTCTACCAACCCACCTTACTAGGAAGTCTATTCTTGCGCACCTCCTTGTGGATACTTCATGTAATCGTTGTTGTGAATTTTCCAAATCTATGTCTGATTTGGAAGCACATCATGTAATGCTTCTCCCGTTGAGTACCCCATCTATAGATGGGTTTATAAAATCCTCTTCTTGTACAGTGGTTCTATACAACTAGTTTATTTCTTCCATATCCAACCAAGTCTTATCTACAAACCTTTTTCCTTCTGAACGATCCAATGGTGCAATGAATCTATATTCACCTGATTCAAAAGCCATTTCCCTTGTCTTCAAGTTGGTTATAGCCTATTTATCAAATTCCCAATCCAATCCAATTAATTTTGGGTAAGGTGTTGTGCCATCTACCATCTCTATTACTTCAAAATATTCCATAGTGTGCACTCCATCCAAATCTGTTGTCACACCTTTAAGCCTTCCAATGGGTAAAACTTTTGTGTTGATTTTCTAGTTTAAACTAATTAGGTGAATATTCTAATGTGGATTCTCTCATACACTTCCATGTATTTTTAGGAAACAAATTTACTTCATAGCCTAAATCTTGTATAATATATCCCATATTGAAGTCCCCTATGTTGGCATTTATCCTGAATTCTCTTATTGTACTTCTTCTTTTATGGAGATGATTGTCTATTTTCTTCTCTAAATTCCCTTCTACCTTTGTGTTGCATCTTTCTAACAAATTTTGTAAGACCTTAACATATGATGGATCATTCAATAGCTTAACACAGGATTTCAGAAAACTGTTCATGGTACTTAATTTCTCTAAAGGTTGTCCTTTACTGTTATGGTCCACTGAATATGGCATATTGTACATTGGTGGGTCTTGATTTTGTTGTGTTACTGATGTAGATATAAAAAATTTCTTGAGAAGCTCTTTTTTGGCCTCCTTAAATGTTTCATTTTCTTTCAACGCACCAAACTACGTATGTATCTTAGTATACTTTCTGACCCATTGGTGTTGAGATGGAACTTTTTCTGCTACACAAACTCATGTCTTGGATCCTCCTCGAGTGACTATATTTATGCTTCTCCCATCATCCCTGAATTCTTTAGAAATCCACTTGACATTTTGGTTGTTCTCGTTCCTTTTTTCCTGAATCTTTACCAAGAGTGTGTTGGATTACTGAGAGGGGGGGTGAATAAGTAATAGCGTAATTATAATCCTTTTTCTTCAAATGTTATATCAATGTATAATTATTATCCAATAATGAGTAGTAATAAATAAACAATCACACACATACACAATACACCGGTGTTTTACATGGAAACCCAAATCGGGAGAAAACCATGGAATTCTTTTTCTTATATGTCTTGAGGAATTACATTCATTGGAAGCACCAACTTCCTTTGTTTTTCAGTTGCAACTGGAAGGAGGCTCCAACCCCCTAGTTTCTCAGGCTACAACCTGATGGAAGTTCCAACTCCCCAATTCTCTGGCTACAACCCCCAATGTTCTTTGGCTACAACTAGAAGGTGGCTACAACCACCTGTCCTTGCCTCATCCTGCCACCCTGAAGTAGAATTAGAATGATGGAACCACTGTCACACTATCGCTGTGAGATATACTGCTACAAACCTATACCAATAAATCTGAACCATGCATCAACCATGCATCACCCTGTACCTCAACCTGTTATCAACCTGTACCATAAACAAGTGCATCAACCATGCACCAACCTATAATCAACCTGTACCATAAACAAGTGCATCCAACCATGTACCAAGTATGTACCAATCATGTGTCAATTAATCATCAACTATCACTCATCAATATGTACCAACATCATCAACTATACACCTCATGTATGTGCACCAACTCATCAACTACTTGTCTCAACCATGTACTCAACATGTACCACAACCAAAATCCCTCATCAATTTCATCATCCAGATATGATTTGTATCTCTGTAACATAGCTGGTGTATATGATCACATTCCTGCAAACCTTCCTTAACTTAAAAAAAAGACACTAGCATTTTCATCAATTTTTTCTTTAGTCTCACATGCCTAGTATTGGATTAGTCAACAACCCTAACTAGAAGTAATCATAACTTTGAACCTGTAATGTATAAATATCTAGACCTGATACACAATGTTCTTCAGTGTGTTTTATACAATTTCTCCAAGTGTCACTACTTGGAACCTCTCAGAAAAGGAGTTATAGAAAAAATGGCATACCTTGCTGAATTTTGGCTTATTCTAAAGAGCGACCTTGTAGAGCGTGCCCCGCACAAAATATTTGATGAAATGATCTAAAAATATTACATAGAATACTAAAGACTATAATATAACCAAAACATTTGGTCTCATGATATTTGGATCTGTTATGAAGAAGTTGATGTTTTTTCCCGAAACACCTGATTTTGACTAGTTTCAGGACTGACCACAAACTCTATTTTCCACCGAGTGTAACTCCCAAAATACAACGACGCACAAGTTCAATTTTTTACCACAGATAGTTGGATATGTTTTCTCACTTTCATAGCAATTTCATAGTCTGAATAATTATAGAAATAAATTTATAACAAAAATGGTGAGATGACCTGTAAATAACATACCTTAGAAAGAACCATAGAAATAATTTATCCTTCCATGCATTTCGACCTTTTTTTCTTCACCTTCACTCGGAATTCCAGTTTAGATATCCTTGGTTACCTCACACACACACACACACACACACACACACACACACACACACAGATATATATATTCAATATTCTCAAGTGTTATTCAAATGAGAGAGCATTGCCTCTTATTTATACTCTCCAAGTGGCTTTCTTAAAAACATCTTCTAGGTCACTTGGCCTACTTTCCTTATTTTAGGGTTGGTTCCACTTCTAATTTCTCCATTAAATTTATTATTGAAATAATTTGTTTTGTATTCACTTTGAATTATAATACACTCATTACTTCACTTTATTATTTACCTTTTAAAATCTCTCAAACCACTTTGATTACTTTGACCTTTTGGGGCTTGTAGATGACATATGAGGGTCCTCCAACTTTCTAAGGCCACAACTCTCAAACCGTGTGGAGTTATGTGACGTTCTACATAGCACCAAGAAATGGCATGACATGTACTATCCATATAGAATAGTATTATCTGAAAATATATCATAACTCATACCATTACCCATCAAACAAAATTGGGTCCATTACCCAAACCCGGGGTCTCCAACTTCTCATGGCCATAACTCTCTAACCGCGAGGAATTATGTGATGTTCCACATACCACTAGAAATGACATGAGAACCACTATCCATATAGGATATTTTCCCTAACAAATTCATGTTCCTTCATCTCATTATTCCACAATTAAGCATGGGTTCTCTTACTCCACAAAGCATCTTCCCATGAGGCATTTCACTATAAGGGGACCACTTTTGAGTTCATCCATATTTACTTATTATCAACAATGAAAAAAAAATAATGAGTCATATTTACATCAAACAAGATTGGGTTCATTACCCAAACCTTTGTGCTATGGGTCTTTCTTCAAGGGTTGACATCAATGAAAACCAACCTTAATCAACAATATCCCCCTTTGGCATTGATGGTAACACTTTGATGCTACATTGAAATCATATCACTCATGCTCCCCTTGGAACCATGCCTCTATCCTCTGCATCTGATAAATATGCTCCTCCTAGAATCATGTCTCTGTCCTTCACATCTGATAAATATCTCCCCCTTTGTCATCATTGGCAAAGGTATCTTTCCATCCGGGGTTGCTCCCCCTGACAGACTGTCCTCTTATGGTGCTTCCTAGTGTACATATAAGACATATAAGATAAGCATTCAAAAAGCATTTATATTGGAGTAGAGATAACTCCAAGTCTTTGGCAAAGATATTCAAAGGCTTCCCATGGAAGTGGTTTTGTAAAGATGTCTGCCTCTTGTTCTTTTGTGCCCACATACTCAACTCTGATGTTCTTTTCTGCAACCTGTTCCCGTAGAAAGTGATACTTGATTGGAATGTGCTTCATCTTGGAGTGAATTATCGGGTTTCTTGAGATATTGATGGCACTTGTATTATCACAATATATTGGAATGGGTTCATCATACTCAACCTGTATATCTGTCAAAGTTTGTTTCATCCAAAGAAACTGTGTACAACATGTTGTTTCTGCAATATACTCTACCTCGGTTGTAGATAGAGATACTGATGATTGTTTCTTTCTTAGCCATGATACCAAGCACTCACCTAAGTAGAACGCTGCTCCACTGGTGCTTCGTCGTTCATCAATACAACCTACCCAATATGCATCTGTGTAGGTAATAAGTGATAGATCTTTTCCTTTTGGATACCATAATCCGAACTCTTATGTTCCTTTGAGATATCTGAAGATCCTCTTTACTACTAATACATGTGATTCCTTTGATACTGCTTGAAATCGTGCCACCTGTCCAACTGCATGCATTACATATGGTCTGGATGCTGTCACATATAGTAGGC
>JZKD02S1673570.1:296029-323247 GCA_000966675.3 Picea glauca | reverse complement strand
AAAGGCAGCCAATTCCTTTTAACCCATTCTTCAACTGCTCTCGGAGATGGCCATAATCCGGTGAACTGACCGATCAGGCCGTTCTCTGCAAGGTTCAGAGCTGATCTGCATATTTATTCCTCTGGCAGAGCAACCTTGGGAATACTGTCCAATTTTCTTACAAATTTCTGCTGCGGGCCAGAGGCCGTTCGTTTACTAGAGGCAGAGACCAGAGCCTTGAAGGCCGCGACTTCAGGGGGGAGGGGGGGAGGGGCCTCAGGGCCACCTCCAGACACCATGACAGACGGGGGAGGATGCGGGCGCAGCTAGGGCAGCGCAGCGCAGCGATCTCTTTATATTTTTTAATATAATTATTTTTTAAAATAAATAAATTTTAAAATAAATCTTTACTACTATATTTAAATTTAAATTTAAATTTAAATTGAGATTTGATTTTTTTTTATATAATCAATTTTCAAAATAAATATACTTTAAAATAAATCTTTACTACTATATTACATTACATGAATATGTCATCAAAATTTAATCACATTCAAAAGTAAAAAATTCAATACACCTTTCATTTACAATACGAGGGAGGTTTGTCAATTGTTGTTTGACTTTTTATATTCTTGAAAACATTTAAATTTTTTTTTTAAATGTAAAATCCCATGAGGAGCTTATTCAAACGTGTAAATTCATTTTCCCATTATTCACTTAGAAATAAAGAATATAGCCATTTAATTCTTTCTTATTATTTCATGTTTATCTCAACTTACAATTATAAAACATCATTTAATTCTTTCTTATTATTTCATGTTTATCTCAACTTACATTTACAAATGTTTTGGATATAAAAATTTATATAAGATGTATTATATAATGTTGTATTTCATATTTTGATATGACATTTTTATATCATTTAGATTTGATTAGATTGAAGTAATTTAATTAGATAATAATTTTAATTTTAAATTTTTTAAATTTGATAATTTAAAAAAATACAAAATTGAAATTCATTTTTAATATTTATTTTTTAAAAATAAATAATAACTTAAAAAAATCAAACATTTATAAAATTGAATTTATAATTAAATTTAAAATATATTTAAAAAGTTACTCAAATTTAAAGTGAAAAATCCAATAACTATTTGCTAACATATTCCCTTATTCCAAATGATATATATTATAAACAAAATATTAAATTTATAAATTCAATATAATGATAAATTTTACTTAAAAAAAATCATATAGAGTAATAATGAGAAATTAAGGTAATATGTTTTCTAAAGTTATATATATATATATATATATATATATATATATATATATATAATTTTATTAAAATATTATATGATGAGGATGACTAACGTTCAATTAGTATTATTTGGGTAAGAGGTTACTTCTTATTTAGAATTTAGCACTAAGATAAATTTTCCAAAATCACCATAGTTTTGTTAAGTTAAAAGGTTAGCAAGGTTGGTACTCTTAAAAATATTTTGAAATTGAGATATAATGTGGGTATAGTATGAAAAATCTAAGGTAAAGTGTTTTTCATCTTCAACCTTCTAAGTGCAATATAGTCAATACAATCTAAGTCAACCTAATAACAATTTGTTTTTATTTTAATAATGTTTTTTTTTCTTTACACTTGTTAAAACATAAAAATAATTGTGATTTTCCAGATTAAAATTAATTACATCTTTATAATTATAATAATATAAAAAATATATTATTACAAATCAAAAAATATTAAAAATTATATATTTTATTATGATAATATTCATAATAAAAAATTAAGATAATATTTTTTTTTAAATGGTCGTGTACTAAGAGATAAATAGTTTTTATAAAATTAAAATTAATACAGTAACCTTTGTATTCTTAAAAACAAGGAAGACATTAAGTTCAAGGTTTTTAATTAAAAACCTTAATTTTTAAAAGTTTAATGGTATATAAAGTCATGTTTTTTAAAGATATATATTCATATGAAATAAATGAAAAGACAAATATCGCACAAAGAATTGGAGAGAAGTTTGCAATGTCTTGTAATATGAAATAGATGAAAGCAGCTGATAGAAAATTGGAGAGAAGTTACAAGTAAATGATCCAAGAGTTGATAAGATGAAGAAGAAATAATAAGAATATCAAAAGGAAGGGAAATGATTTTTGGATTAAAGAAAATTGTTTCTTAATATGAAATAGATGAAAGCAGTTGATAGAGAATTGGAGAGAAGTTACAAGTAAATGACACAAGAGTTGATAAGATGAAAAAGAAATAATAAGAATATGAAAAGGAAGGGTAATGATTTTTGGATTAAAGAAAATTGTTTGTTTGAGAGTATAATCATTCTATCACAATAAATGTAGTAAGAGATCATTAAAAAAATCTATTGAGTTCCTCCCATTGACAAAAAAAAATTCTAATGAGTTCTTCTCATTTGTTGGATATGATTGATAAGATTTGTCTACAATTTGAAGATTTTAGTTAACACATAGCCTCATTGGTTTTTAGCCAATGAAACTTCCTTCTTCCAATAAATAGTTCATAAAAAATTCCCCGGATGGGGTGATAATGCAGTCGAGGTGTCATATGGAAAGGATCGACGACGACCATCATGGCACCAACCACGTGACAGGAGTGTGCCCTTCCCTCTCTCATTCTCCATGCATTTAACACAACTCCACTATAGCCAGAGCACAATTACTCCTAGTGCGCCCTCCTTTGGCCTCCCGTCCCCTCGATGGATCAATTCGATGGATCAGTCTTTACTTTGCTCATGTGTGTCCTCTTCCACCGACAATATTTTTAGCATGAATCTCACCAGCGTTTCTTGCAGCTCTATTTGCTTCTGGCCGAGTCCTCCAAGAAACTTCACTCTCCCCTGCTACTCCTTCGCATCCTTAGCTTTCTTCCTTTTCTTGCTAGCGCTCGCCACGCCTCAGTCATGCCTAGACAGTGAGGGAAATCCAAATGTGTCTCAGTTTGGCAACCAAATCGACTTCATTTGACAATCAGACCCCCACCTACACTTGCACCCTCTCACAATTCATCACCCTCCTCGCCAACATCCTCGACGCAGTCTGGCCATAGTCTTAGTGGTATTTTGCCCCTCTCCTCGCCCTATGCATGTAGGATTGAATGGTTCGATCTCCTGGGAAAATCTCTGGGTTTCAACCCATGGCCAATTCAGACTTGGCCCCTTCTTCGCAACCAGATCCAGTCGTTCCTCCCAATTCTCCTACGAATTTGGTACATGAGCCTTCACCAATCCATTCTCCCCCAATGCAAGCTCCGAGTGAAGGTTCCTAAGCCATCCATAGACATCAACAAGAGCAGCCTTATTCCTGCTCTGATTGTGCCTCCTGCACAAAGATATAAGAAGGCCTTGCAATTTTACAAGGCCTGGTGTTCGAATTACAAAAGGATCTGGATGACCTGGGTTTTCATTTGGAAGTCTTGGATAGGAAGGGGATACTACAATTCCTGTAAATGATTTCAACCTTGCATGGAACGTGCCACCCCTCAGATGTGGAAGCAACACCCGACACGGCTCCAACACTGAAGGCCACTTCCTGGGACGCGTGGCCACACTATAAGCCTACAAATTGAACTGCATAGGTGTCTCTCTGCATGGTCTATTGGATGTTTAGATTACATTTTGCCACTTGTCTCTTTTAGTTTGGTTTGACTTATGTCAGTCTTAGCAGGAATAGTAAATCGGTTTCCCCCATGGGGCGATGTTACTTTAATGGTTAGATGTTGTCTTATAACTGGTATTTTGGTTAGCTTAATTGGTTTCCCAGAGGGTAATTCAATTATTACAATCAGGGGTTAAATTGTTGATGATGTAATATTTTTGTTTTGAAAGACTCTTTATAGAATCTTACTTAAAAGAAAATTAGTTCAGAAATTTTTTATGTATCATATAAAATGAAGTGTGCTCAAAATTTTAAACAATGAAATGAAAGGTAATCCAAAAACGTCCCCGTTGTAAAATTTTCATGGAACGAATAATGTGAAATTATTCGTTAGAATTTAGCATTAAGATAATTTTTTCAAGATCACCATAGTTTTGTTAAGTTAAAAGGTTAGTAAGGTTGGTACTCTGACAAATATTTTGAAATTGAGATATAATGAGGGTATAGTAGGGAAAATCTAAGCTAAAGTGTTTTTCATCTTCAACCTTTTTAGTGAAATATAATTGATACAATCTAAACTAGCCTAGCGAGAATTAGTTTTTATTTTAATAATGTTTTTTTTTCTTTGCACTTGTTAAAACATAGAGATAATTATGGTTTTTAAGATTAAGGTTAATTACATCCTTATAATAATAGAGAAAATATATTATTACAAATAAAAAAACATTAAAAATTATATATTTAATTAGAATAATAATCATAATAAAAAATTAAGATAATATTTTTTTTTAAATTTTCGTGTACTAAGTGATAAATAGTTTTTGTAAAATTAAAATTAATACAATAACCTTTGTATTCTTAAAAACAAGGAAGACATTAAGATCAAGGTTTTTAATTAAAAACCTTAATTTTGAAATGTTTAATGGTATATAAAGTCATTTTTTTTTAAAGATATATATATTCATATGAAATAAATGAAAAGACAAATATAACACAAAGAATTGGATAGAAGTTTGCAATGTCTCGTAATATGAAATAGATGAAAGCAGCTAATAGAGAATTGGAGAGAAGTTACAAGTGAATGACACAAGCGTTCATAAGATGAAGAAGAAATAATAGCAATATCAAAAGAGTAATGATTTTTGGATTAAAGAAAATTGTTTGTTTCAGAGCATAATCATTTTATCACAATAAGTGGAGTTCATTAAGAAAATTTAATGCGTTCTTCTCATTGAAAAAAAAAATGAAATGAGTTGTTCTCATTTATTGGATATGATTGATAAGCTTTGTTTACAATTTGAAGATTTTAGTTAACACATAGCCTCATAGGTTTTTAGCCAATGAAACTAGCTTCTTCCAATAAATAATGAAAATGGCTTCTTCTAATAAATAGTTCATAAAAAATTCCCTAGATTGGGTGATAGTGCAGCTGAGGTGTCATATGGAAAGGATCGATGATGGCCATCATGGCACAAAGAAATGGATAAAATAGATGAAAGCAGTTGATAGAGAATTGGAGAGAAGTTACAAGTAAATGACACAAGAGTTCATAAGATGAAGAAGAAATAATAACAATATCAAAAGGAAGGGTAATGATTTTTGGATTAAAGAAAATTGTTTGTTTCAGATCATAATCAATCTATCACAATAAATGTACTAAGAGCTCATTAAAAAAATCTATTGAATTCCTCCCATTGACAAAAAAAAAAAATTATAGTGAGTTCTTCCCATTTGTTGGATATGATTTTTGGAAGTGTAATAATATCACACAAAGAATTGGATAGAAGTTTGCAATGTCTTGTAATATGAAATAGATGAAAGCAGCTGATAGAGAATTGGAAAGAAGCTACAAGTAAATGACACAAACAGTTCATAAGATGAGGAAGAAATAATAACAATATCAAAAGGAAGGGTAATGATTTTTGGATTAAAGAAAATTGTTTGTTTGAGAGCATAATCATTCTATCACAATAAATGTACTAAGAGCTCATTACAAAAATCTAATGAGTTCCTCCCATTGAAAAAAAAAAATTCTAATGAGTTCTTCCCATTTGTTGGATATGATTGATAAGCTTTGTTTACAATATGAAGATTTTAGTTCCTCCCATTGACAAAAAAAAAATTCTAATGAGTTCTTCCCATTTGTTGGATATGATTGATAAGCTTTGTTTACAATTTGAAGATTTTAGTTAACACATAGCCTCATATGTCTTTGGCCAATGAAACTCGCTTCTTCCAATAAATAGTTCATATGGAAAGGATCGACGATGACCATCATGGCACCAACCATGTGACAGGTGCGTGCCCTTCCCTCTCTCATGCTCCATGCATTTAACAAAGCTCCACTACAACTAGAGCGCCATTACTCCTAGTGCGCCATGCTCTGGCCTCTCGTCCCCTCGATGGATCAATGTTTACTTTGCTTGTGTGTGTCCTCTTCCACCAACAATATTTTCAGCATGAATCTCACCAGCATTGCTCCCAGCTCTATTCTCTTATGGCCGAGTCCTCTAAGAGACTTCTCTCTCCCATGGTGCTCCTTGGCATCCTTAGCTTTCTTCTTGTTCTTGCTATCCCTCACCATGCCTCAGTCATGCCGAGATAGTGAGGGAAATACAAACGCGGTTCGTCTTGGCAACCAAATCGACCGCATTTGACAATTAGACCCTCGCCTACCCCTACACCCTCTCACAGTTCATCACCCTCCTCGCCAACCTCCTAGAGGAGCAGGGTTGGAAATTCAAATTGCAATCAACTTTCATTTTGACTGTGTTAAGAAAATAACAAAACGTGTGTAACTGTTTCTTCCTAAAATTCAAATAACACGTACTTTGTACGAAATCTTACAAATATGAAAGATTCCATACAAACATCTTATCGTTTTAATGTTTCTGAATTTTTAAGAGGTAAAAAATCTTCTCCAAGCACCACACAGCCCAAAATAATTTATGATTTGAGGGGCCTGACCTTCTTCTCCAATTTATGACAGTTTATTTGGTCTTCTGCATATTTACACTCATTATCTTTAACCATGATGTGGACAATTAAATAAATATGATGTTGACAATTAATTAAGATGTTGTTTAATTTTTTTTAAATTTTATTTAATTTAATATGTTTAATTATATTTATGTTAATTAATTTAATATAATTTTATTAAATAAAAATCAAATATATATTTTTTAACCTAAAGTATTTTGATGCAATCTTTCTACTTGATCTTGCTTTAGGCTCAAAGGAGGCAGCATAATCAAAACATAAGAAGCCTAACCCTTCCCGTGTGAAAGAGAAGCAACCACTTTTTCTTCTCCACACTTCAACATGGTGTTTTCACCTACCCACTCTTTGAAAAAGGAAAGAGAAAGTTGTCTAATGTAAGAAGAGGTCATAAAAACTCTAAGAAGTTTTTAGAGGTCACAAAGAAAACTCCCACTAAGCAAGCTCTTAGAGGTCACAAAAGATCTAGCCACCAAAGAAGCTCTTAAAAGTAAAGTGGATTAGGAAGACAAGTAGATGCAAGAACTAAAAGAAGCTCATCCTAATGGACATTTAACTACTGAGTCATGGCAGGAGAATAATGACAGGTATAGGAGGAGGTTGCGCAGTCTTATTAGCCCCTTAGATATTACTCTAGGTTGGCCATGGAATTCATCATTTTCTTTCTTTACTCTGTCGAGGCTCCAATATGATCATCTATCTAACTCTGGGCCTCTTAGATTTCTCTAGCCTCTAGGATTTGTCATGGTGCGTCAGAGAGGGAAACCCAGGAGGGGATTCTCTTGGCACTGTTATGTTCCAAGGCAGAGATGCTTGCATAAATTGGAGAAAGATTCCTTGAAAGATTGAATGCAACAAATCAAGAAGCTGACGATGCCTCCAATGGCCTATGTGTAGGAGGAAATCATGGAGGAACCAATTTAGGTTCCACTCGACTCCGTCCTCTACACAGTCTCGGATTCCCAATATAGACGCAACACTAGCGTTGCAACAATGGATATAGAGACATCAATGGAGGGAGCCACTTGCATCGTCCAGGAGGAAATCCCCCCGAAGGACGGCCCAACCGAGCTTCCTTTGCTCAACCCAGACACAGAATGTGACCAGAGTCTAACTAGTCTCCTCACTCTAGAGAACTTGGAGTTCATATTTTATATAAGGAGTTGTATGATGGAGCAGCTCTACCAACACACCCTTATTACAAAAATAATCGACATGTTGTTTCATTCCTTCTTGAATGCACCATTCAAACATAGATGCCCGACCTACGCATAGCGCTTTGCACTCAATCCTATCAACGACACTCATCATGGCATCTCTCTTGATGGAAGGTTCCACTATTCAAACAACCCTCCTAATTTTTAAAGTGTATCATTTATTTACGCCTCATTTGCATGGAAATGGGGTTTTTTTCTTGTCTTCCTTCATAGGATTTATGTTTAGTTTGAATTATCGGTTTTTGAATGCATGTATATATAACACTATCAACGACATCAACTGCCACTTGCTCTAGTTTCCAACTGTATAGCAGAGAAAGTGGTGGTTGCTACTTTTGGCCATAAGTATAAAATGTTTCCACCTATTTCAGTTTCCACTAGTTTGGCGGAACAAGTGGAAATCCTGTGAAATAGATAAAAATTTTATAGTGATAAAGGATTAGTCAAGCAATACCACTTTTTATTTACAAAAAGGAAAAAAATTACATTGAACCACATGATCTCACACCACCAAGGGAATATGTTGAAAAATGTAGCATTTGGGTACCTTAGTATTTTCCCAATTAATTAAAATTTACTCGTGCTATTAAAGAAGAGAAAGAAACTCGTATAGAAAAAAAAGTGCCATTACCTCAAAAACACCATGGTATGCAAGATCTGTCGTTCCCTCTCATATAGAATATTCCATTATGATCCTTTGTTTTTCTTCTGTGAATATGTAAAGCTATGTATTTTGAATGAATTGAAGACATTTTTTTTAAATAAAAAAATATTAGGTGAATGTGTTGATTAACATGTCAAAAAGATTTTTTGATAGTGTACATTGACTAGTGATTCAATGTTGTTGGAGCTCTTAATGTGGTCAACCTTGTCCACAATGTCAACCTTGTCTACAATGTCACTTGGTGACTTACATAACCAAATATGTCCCACTTGGAGATTCACCAAGTGATTAATCCCCTCTCCCTCCCCCAAACGTTTTTCTATATATTACCTAGAAAACCCCATGCTATGAAAAATCTAGGTTTCCCTCCTATATATAATATTCCATTTACGTATCTCTCCTCTAAATACATAAAGTTATAGTTTTTTTTAGTAGATTCAATAAATTGTTTGTTTAATTAAATAACATTTGGTTAGTGGGTCTATTAACATTTCAACCACCTTTGTTGATAAAATACCTTAAAAAATGCCTCAACATTGTTGGGATTCCCAATCTTATCAACCTTATATACAATGTCACTTGGTGTCTTGGATAACCAAATATATCTCACTTAAACATTTACCAAGTAATTGGTTTCCCCACAACGTTTTCTATAAATTAGCTTATAAATCCCCAATTCCCACCATAGTATGACTCTAGACTTATTTTCTTACTAACAACATTTAAAACCATCTCATTCACTATAAGGAGAACGCCTTGTAGTGGAGGCTTTTATGGAAACTCCCCGAAAAATGTATCCTTTTGATATTTATAGGAGGGGTTGTTAGTGGAGGCAAGCGAGAGTGGATGTTTTTGTAAAGGTTTTTATATCGATAAAGTTAAATTGAAAAAAACATTAGTGCATTCATAAACATAAATTCCCTAGTTCTGAATGAATAAGGAACCGATGTGTCTTACTATCATGCACACCAAAATAGGGTAAAATAAAAAGAATTACAAAACCAAATTTCATTATTACATTTTATTATCTACTTTGAACTACTCACACAATCACTGATGATCACACTCTTATGGATGCATCATTTGTAGTTCTCTACAATGTTGCTTCCTCGGTTCAATAGCTTAATCGATACATTTAATTTATTTGTGAATTTTGAAAACATTGGACATTTTAATTTTTTCTCTATGGGGAATTCATGCCTCCTTGGGTGAGAGCAGGCCAAGTAAATTGATTGTTATTGCCTAATTTTCAATTTCGTCGGATTAAATTTAGAATTGGAATAAATTTGGTCATTTTTTCCATTTAAACAAAAATTGTACATGGTGAGCTTCACGGTTTTACTTGCTAATATGAATGTACAAGTATTAATTCTAATGGTGCATACAAAACTTCACAATGCAACACTAAAAATAATTTCCACACACTAGAATGAAAGGTGTTCCAGTACTAGTCTGTATCACATACATGTGCTATATGGAATAACCAGCACTGACACACCGTAACATACAATATGTTTAATTGTTTGTTGTCTAGAAAAGTAAAATATGTTGAATAAACATGTTTACAAACTAAAATAGATATTTAAATGATTACGATTTTAATAATGATATATTTTTTATATATTGTAATAATAACATTATGATATAATATTGGTTACTTCTTAGGTTGACCAATGTTCCGATCTCAAACAAGTTTCCAACAAAACCCTCAAAACTATCGGCCCAAATGGTAAACTAGAAGGAAACGGTGTGCACATGGTGCAGGGTGAAATCTCACCCGAGATAGGTTTTATTGGGGACTGCAATACTCAAATGTTTACAGTCTAGGAATGAGTGGGGATTGTGGTTGGGTTCATTTTTCCATATGCATTATCCTTGTTAACCATTCATCTACTTCTATGATTCATGCATCTTTAAACCTATGCATGCATGTTGATATAACTACTTTAACCATTCATTATTGAGATAATTATTAACAGAAAAGTAAACCATTAATTAAAAGTCACATAGAACATAAGGCTTATCGTGGTTCACCCCCTGTTGGGGCTACGCCCACAAAGATCTAGCTTCTCTGTTCTTTTATTTATTCTGCTGCAAAATCTTTCATTGTGCACATTGGATCTTCAGTAATATAATCAAAATGAGGGTAAGTACCCTCTTTGAGGATGACCATATCACATTGGTCTCCTCATCTTGTGACCTAACCCTCAAAACCTAACTTATTCGACTCTACCACAAGAACCATAACAAAACTTGCTTACAATTATTAATTGATCACACTTCTTTCTTTTTTTTTCTTTGTTCCTTTCATTTTCTCTTTGTCTTCCTTCCCTCTCTTCTCCCTTTCCTAGACCTCATAGGTCCTTATTTATACTACTTTATAGGATTATACTCGTTAGAATATTTTACGAAAACCCTAACCCTAATATAGTTAGGCCTGTCTACATGCACACCCTATTGTTTTGTCTCCTACTTGTTGTTTTTCCTTCTTTTTCTGCATGTTAATTTCCTACCACCTATTGCGAGTGCTCCAAAAATAGGTCTTTGTCTCCAAAATTGGTCATGTTCCCAAAAAAATTGTTTCTCCCAAAAATAGGACTACGCCAAAAATAGACATTCTTCCCAAAACGGGCCTGCACCCATCACATAATTATTCACTAAAATTATGATATACTTATTCACTATTAATAATGATGATGTAATAATAATTTTATTTTATCAATTTTTATGTCATAAAAATCTTTATAATTATGATATCAATATTTGTTTTCCATGCTAACAACTTGACTAGTAAAAGCTGGATTGTTACTTTATCAATGAAAACCTAATACATAGGAAAAAAACAAAAACTCCAATCATAAATTATTTATATCCAAGGTTTATAGTGTGGGATTATGGTAAGAGAAAACTTGAGAGGATAAATTTCATAATTTGTCTAAAACCCTAGGTCGTTCATGTTCCAATGAACATCTTCTCAAAATCTTATCTGCATCCATCTTCTATAAATGAACTACAATGAGTTGATAGTTTGCAGCTCTGACTACCATGTTTCTCTTCTATATGGTACCAATGTGTTGTGGAACAAATCCTGTACTTAAGTATTCAATAATGTCAACAAAATATTCATCAACTACTTGTACTGAAAATATTTGTGCATCACGGAAGTTGTCTTCCAAGTTTGTAGGTTCTTCTCCATTGGTTACCCTTGACAGGTGATCAAGTCATACATTAAACTTCCCTAGTTTTACTATTACTTCAAAATCAAATTCTTGGAGTAATAACAACCATGTACAAATCCTCCTCTCCAACACTGGCTTGTTGACTAAATATTTGAGGGTAGAATGATGTGCGAACATTTTAAAGTGTTTACCCAGTAAATAATTCTTGAATTTCTGAAGTTCATATACCATGGATAGGCCTTCTCTTTCTATGGTGTTATAGTTTTGCTTCGATTCTGAAAATTTATTTCTTGCGAATGCTATAGGATGGTCTAAGTCCCCTACTCTTGGTTGCACCAGAATTTATCCAAGTGTTATTGTTGATGCATCTAGGTGCATATGAAATGTATTTTCCCAATATACAAATACTAATATGGGTGTTTTCACCATATTTACCTTTAAAGTGTCCAATCCTTGTTGACATACCTCATTCCACTAAAATATGGTGTCCTTCTTTAACATTTTTTCCATTGGTGCAATAATATCTTCATACCCCTTTATAAACTTCTTGTAGTATCTTGTATGCCACCGTTTTTTCCTTAACTGGCACACTGATTTTGGTGGTGGGAAGTTCACAATGAATGCAATCTTAGCAGGGTCAACCAATAAACTTTGTTTACACACTATATGTCCCAACGATATTCCAAAATCTGTACCCAAAATTCATTTCTTGATGTTTGATGATATCTGACATTGCATGTATCTTTCTAGCATTAGTCTTAAAATTAATACATGGTCTTTCAAAATACTATACATAGTCCAATCATCTAGATATATTTCTAGAAACTGATGTATGAATTCCTTAAAAGTAGCTATGAATACCATTGAAAACATAGTTGGTGCATTCCTCAATCCAAAGGGAATGATGTATATTGGAAGGATCCCCATTCTGTAGCAAAAGTAGTCTTATACCATTCCTCTGGAGCTATTTTGATTTGATGGTATCCTGGGAATCCACCTATGAATGAATATGCTTCCTAGACTCCCACATTCTCCAAGATCTCATTTTTTAAATGGGTGGGGAAAGGGTCATGTAAGAAATCATCATTGAGTTTCCTCAAATCTACAAAAATCCGTATTCCCCCTTGCTTCTTTTCCTGGAATACCATTGGACTGATCCATTCATACTCCTCTACCAGTTCTATAATGCCATCTTCCAATATTAGGTCAATTTATGCTTTCACTTTCTTCTTATACATCAGATTCATCCTGTAAGGTCTTTTTCTACCAGGTCTAGCCTCAGGTTTGAGGGGTATCTTCATCTCACCTAGCTCCCCTACTATGCCTTTCATCTGTGTAAAGGTTGTTGGAAATAGGTCGCTGTATTCATGCATTAACTCTGTTATTATTTCTAATGTTTTCTCATCTCAATAGTCTCCAATACTTACAATTTTAGAATTTTCATTTGTGTCAATGTTGAATTTCTTAACTTTGATTGGTACAGCAAATGCCTTTGACTCCAGAGATGGACCTTCCACCTCTCTCTCTCGTTCAATATATGTGATTTGAATGTTCTGTGAATCATCTTCATCTGGTGCTTCATCTTCAACATGATAAAATGAGAGTAACTCTTTGAATATCTATCTATTATGTTGTTGATATTATGTTATGATTTCAACCTCTGGTTCATAAAAAAATATCTCTCCTCTTATCAACTTCAACGTTGAATCAATGTTGGGGTTCTCATGCTCGAATGAGAAGGTTAATACAAAATTATATTGTAATCATGTCCATTCTTTAGTGCCTCTACACATCTCCTAGTCTATGTACCAGTGTCCTGGGATCCCTTCCAATGTATGAATAAAGTGATGAGTCCATTCCTCTAGTGGTGTCATCTTCCATTATGCTCCACACTTGTCCAAGATTTCAACTGGTGATCCTTTCCCATCATACTTATGCATTGTATTTCTCCCCTATTATGCGCAAAATCTAATGTGTTGTAGTCATTTGCAGTGATACCAATCCTGAATTGTTTCTTTGTGCACACCCAACCATATTGCAGGGGTTTCGTTGAGTGAAATATCCAGGGCTAACAACCTATGATTTTCCAACACTTCCTCCTCATATTTTGTCAAGAATTCCTCTAATTCGTTCAACCCATGAGAATTGGGAAGTTTTCTTATCTCTCTACCAATCCACCTTACTGGGAAGTCTATTCTTGCACACCTCCTTGTGGATACTTCATGTAATCGTCGTTGTGAATTCTCCAAATTTGTGTCTGATTTAGAAGCACATGATGTAATGCATCTCCCGATGAGTACCCCATCTATAGATGGGTTTATAAAATCCTTCTCTTGTACAGTGGTTCTATACAACTAGTTTATTTCTTCCATATCCAACCAAGTCTTATCTACACACCTTTCTCCTTCTAAAGGATTCAATGGTGCAATGACTCTATATTCACCTGATTCAAAAGACATTTTCCTTATCTTCAAGTTGGTTATAGTCTAGTTATCAAATTCCCAATCCAATCCAATTAATTTTGGGTAAGGTGTTGTGCCATCTACTATCTCTATTACTTCAAAATATTCCATAGTGTGTATTCCATCCAAATCTACTGTCACAACTTTCATCCTTCCAATTGGTAACACTTTTGTGTTTCTTTTCTAATTTAAACTAGATAGGTGAATATCCTAATGTGGGTTCTCCCATACACTACCATGTATTTTTAGGAAAGAAATTTACTTCATAGCCTAAATCTAGTATAATATATCCCATATTGAAGTCCCCAATGTTGGCATTTATCCTGAATTCTTTTATTGTACTTCTTCTTTTATGGAGATGATTGTCTATTTTATTCTCTAACTTCCCTTCTACCTTTGTGTTGGATCTTTCTAACAAATTTTGTAAGACCTTAACATATGATGGATCATTCAATAGCTTAACACAGGATTTCAGAAAACTGTTCATGGTACTTAATTTATCTAAACGTTGTCCTTTACTAGTATGGTCCATTGAAGATGGCATCTTGTACATTGTTAGGTCCTGATTTTGTTGTGTTACTGATGTAGATGTAAAATTCTTCTTGAGAAGTTATTTTTTGGCCTCCTTAAACGTTTCATTTTCTTTCCGCGCGTAAAACTACGTATGTGTCTTAGTATACTTCCTGACACATTGGTGTTGAGATGGATCTTTTTCTGCTACAAAAACTCATGTCTTGGATCCTCCTCGAGTGACTATATTTATGTTTCTCCCATCATCCCTAAATTCTACAAAAATCCACTTGACATTTTGGTTGTTCTGGTTCCTTTTTTCATGAATCTTTACCAAGAGTGTTGGGATGTCTTATGTGTCATGGTTTGTTGCATGAGAGTACATACATGTTTATGGTGGAAGTGGAAAATACCTTGCATAATGTCATATTTTTTGGCATTAGTGGCACACTAATGGTCCTCTGCCTTGTCCAAATATTCCTCTACATCGTCCTCTACCTCGATCTCCTCACGGTGTGTTGTATTGGGGTACTTGGTTTTATTGTGTGCGGTTATACTGTGGTTGCACATTTTTTTACTGTTGTTGCATATTGTTGTATGGTGGTGGCACCTGGATGAACTGACATGTGTCTTGTTTTCTCATCATATCTGATTTCAACCTATAAGTGTTTAAAGTTCTTTCTCTGGTCAGTTCCATCATTCTACCATACTTATCATCACGACTCGCTAATTTGCAAAAATCGCAATATGAACTTTTTGGTACTATCTTATACTTCTACATCATCATACAATGATATGAATCATTCCCATGCATCTTAATAATTATGTACCGTGTTCCTGTTGTTGGAAAGAGGTTTGTTACCTCTGTTTCCAAGTACTGCGCAAAAGTTGGACACTCGTTTTTATGGTTTCCTTGTGTATTGCCTAGTGTACACCAAACAACATCTATTTTCTCTTTTCCCTTATTCGGGTTAAGTTGAAATGTTATATTCTTCAAATACTCCTTCAAATTCTTTATTGATGGATCATTCTATTGATACTGGTTCTCTTCCAGTTACAGGGCTTCCTGTAGAGCCTCTTCCTGAGTTTGGAACTTTTATTGTCTTAAAGGATACTTCAAGTGTGGTGACAGTGAGTTCACAAATAATTTCCTATGAACTACATGTCAGTAATTACATATTTCAACTTACCTTTGAGAGGTTTGAACCTCTCATCAATATCCAAAACAACCTCACTTGGTTTTTTCCTGATTTCAATCATTTCATTCATGTACTGGTATTCTAATCTTGTCTTTTGAAACTCATTTACCAATATTTTTTTCACGTCTATGATAGTATTTGGTATTCCCTGTTGACTCTTTACATACAAGCTCATGTACCAGTCCAGAGAATAGTCTCTTAGTCTGATAGCGAATAATGCGAGTTTTGTATCATCATATGTTATCTTCTTTTCTTCCCAAATATTCTTACAAATGAATAAATGATTTTTCAGGGTCCTCTGATGCCTCTCCCCAGAATTCTGGTAAATTGATCGTGGAATCACGTCCTGGCATTTTGAACTGTGTTGATCTACTGCCTCTATGCGGTGTAGATAATTTAGTGTTACTTCCTCAACTTTCTCCCCCAGTTGATTTTCCATGATTGGATCCATGCCATATTTTTCTTCTTCAAATAAAATTAAGTTGTCTAAATGTTGGTGTTATTTCGGGTGTATTAGTCACACATGGGGTTGTAGGTTCCACATTGACAATGATCCAAATTAGAGTTATGAATTTTGTTCCTGACCCTAAACCTCATGTTTTCCTTTCACATGTTGCGTGTAGGATTTCTTCAATGTGCTCCATATCCCAAAGATTCTCTAACTCTTATCATTTCTCTCCAATCCCTCTCTGTCGGTTATGGCTCTCTTCTTGTTATTCCTTTTACATTGGTAAGGTATTTCGCTGCATTTGTTTCCATACTTTTCCATTATCTTCTTTATATGGTCATATTCCATCATCATTGGGTCCATAGGATCATTACTCTTTCCCTTATCCATCTCCCTGTCCACATCTCAACTTAGTGTCAGTGCTTCCCCCTTCCCACATGCATGTTGAAAATTTTGGTTGTTTGATTCCATGGTGATCACATCGTTGTCATACAATAAAATATTGATGGAAGTATACGATGATCTAATGTACCTACCTCTGGGTCCCTTTAGAAAATACTCCTCTGTTGTGGTGTAGGAATTCACAGCATATACTACAAATTTAGTGATAAACACTGCAACTATACGATCTAACAAGAAACCTAATGCGTGCATGAATTTGTTATCAACTTGTTGTGACTACGCGACATCCATAGGATCCAACTCCAACTATCTGATTTGATTGCTAGGTTGGTTGTCTTTTAACCTCAATAACCACTTCTACAACAATTGCGAGAAATGACAGAAAAATACCTCATGAAAGTCACTAAACATGCATTTGTCGAGATATTTGTGCCATGTCAACTTAGGGTTTTTCTTGTCCTTCTGTGAAAATTCAAGTTCCTTTGTTTTCACCCATCTTTCAATATCCACCTTCGTTGGATTCCATGGCTTGAACATTGTCTTTTATACTTTCATCCTCTACGCTTTTCTTCCACAAATCTCGTCCACTCAATCATGTTCAGTTCCATCCAGCAACAGAACAATTTTTTTATTACTTCTTGGGCTCACCAGGGTTCTGATCTCAAATAGGTTTCCAAAAAAACCCTCAAAATTATCGTCCCTCCTGGTAAACTATAAGACAACGATGCACACAGGGTGCACAACATAGTCTCACCCGAGCTAACTTTTATGGGAGACTGCAATACTCATGTGTTTGCAGTCTAGGAATGGATGGGGATTGTGGTTGGGTTATTTTTTTCTTATGCATTATCATTTTTAATCATTCATCTACTTCTATTATTCATTCATATTTAAACCTATGCATGCATGATCATATGGCTATTTTAGCCATTCATTCTTGAGATAATTATGAGCATAGAATTAAATCATTCATTAAAAATCACATAGAGAAAAAGGTTTATCCTGGTTCACCCCCTCCTAGGGTTACATCCACAAAGATCTGGATTCTCTACTCTTTTATTTATTCAACTGCAAAATATTGTGGTGCACGCATTACATCTTAAGTAATACAATCAAAACAAGGGTAACTACCCTTTGTGAGGCTGATTAGATCACATCGGGATCCCCATCCCGTGACCTAACCCTCAAAACCTAACTTATTTGACTCTACCACAAGAACCATAACTAAACTTGCTTACAATTATCAACTGATCACACTTATCTTCTTTTTTCTCTTTTTTCCTTTCTTTTCTGACTCTCTTTCTTTCCTCTCTTCTGTCTTTCCTAGACCTCATAGGTCCTTATTTATACTACTTTATAATCTTATAGTTACAATCTTTATAAAAACCGCTAACCCTAATATAGTTAGGCATGTTTGCATGTCCGATATGTTGTTTTTCCTCATGCTTGCTTATTTTCCTTCTTTTTTTGCATGCTTCTTTCCATCCACGTATTGGACGCGCTCAAAAATAGGTCATTCTCTCCAAAATTCGGTTTGTTTCCAAAACAAATCTTTCTCCCCAAAATAAGCTTGCACCTAAAATAGAATTTCTTCCCAAAATAGTCACTAAAATTATGATATACTTATTCAATGATTATAATGATGATGTAATAATTATCTTATTTTATTGATTTTTATATCATAAAAATATTTATAATTATGATATCAATATTTGTTTTCCATGCTAACAGTTTGGCTAATAAAAGTTTGATTGCTACTTTATCAATGAAAACCTATTACATAACAACACAAAAAAAACTCAATCATAAATTATTTATATCCAAGCATTCTAGTGTTGGCTTATGGTAAGAGAAAACTTTAGAGGCTAAATATCATAATTTGTCCAATTTTCCAATTTTAAGTAAAAATAATTTGTGAATTTCTATTTTTTTCTTTAATAGTCATCCAAATTCTATGGGATAAAATTATGTTTCTCTAAAAGTTGTCACCATTTTATAATATATATATATATATATATGTACATACTTAGAAGAATATCACCAAAGTTTTTATAATTAGTAGTTTAAGAATTAATAAAATTGACAAAGGTTCTATACTTTTAGATCAGTGTGTAACCTTAAAATTTTCCTTAATTGTGACTAGACCAGGGAAAACACTCTTTTAGAATTTCCATTTCCTTCCTTTATTAACACTTATTTCAAGGAGAATGTAAAAATAATTATTAATATAAATTTATATGTTTTGAATAGGTGAAGGCCATGATAGTTGCACTAGTTAAGATTGGTAATGTCATACATGTTAGTAATACCAATATCACATGTGTGATTCCACAACTCATATATGTTGTAGTAAATTATTTTGTTGGAATTTCTCTTAGAAATTTCATCAAAATAAATATATATTTATTTTAATTTTAAATTTTCCAAACAATTTTAAAAAATTGAGATTTAATTTTTTTAATATAATCATTTTTTAAAGTAAATATATTTAAAATAAATATTTACTACTATATTTAAATTTAAAATTAAAATTTGATTTTTTTATAATAATCATTTTTCAAAATAAATATACTTTAAAATAAATATTTACTGTATTACATGAATACGTCATCAAAATTTAATCACATTCAAAAGTAAAAAATTCAATAACTAATTGATAACAAATTTCCTTATTCTAAATGAGATATATTATAGAATAAAGTACTAGATTTATAATTTCAATATTCTATACAAGATTTTTGATAATGAATAACTTTTATTAAAAAAATTCATATATATTATTATGGAAATAATGAGAAATTAAGATACTATATTCTCTAAAATTGGCAGTCACAAATTATATATCTATATAAGTTTAATGATGATAGTTCATCATTTTTCTTAAGCTTTTCCTAGAATCTTAGCCTCCCATTTCCTTTTCTATTGGATTTTAGCCTTCATCTTTATTATTGGATCAATCTACAACAGTTGTGTACCTTTATTAATATATGAGTATGATTACAAATTACAATATAAGCATGTTGGTCTTTTAGAAATCCAAGCTCTCCAGCCTAATAATTCAACATGAGACAATACCAAAATAATTTCATTGTTTTTTTTTCTTTTCCATAAGAAAACTTCACCTTTTTTTCCAAAATATGAAATCATGTTTCAAAATTTTCTTGCTTTTTGCAACAACATGCATCAAGAATTATTATTCCTTTCTACAACACCATACTCGAGACCACTTTTCCTGCAATGCTTCCATCTTGTATTCATCCAACAAATTATTAGTATTTCTTGTACAATATACTTTCATTGCAATATGTATCAAAAGCTTACAAAGTGATCTTAGAATTGTTTACACTTAAGAATTCAATCACAACTATCAAACAATTTATTAAACATAATGAATTATCATTATTTGCATAGGAATTTTTCAGCCATTAGGCTTTTCATTGTTTCATCATCATCATTTTTCATTAATTTATTTCCCAAACATAAATTCTATGTAGTCAATGCTCATGTGACTACATGACTTGCAACTTTCCTATTGCAACACGTCTAACAACCCCTAAAATGTTCTCAACTCCATGAGTTAGTAAGAACTGTGACATTTCAACTGCCAGCATACTCATTTCCATTCGATAACATATATTCATTCTTTCATAAATACACATTCAACAAAAGCATTCAATCATAATAATTATACCATGCATACGTGTAACTCTATCACTCACTATGCATTAGTGCAACTTTCAATGCATATATATTTAATGCACCTTTGCATTGATTTTCATAATGCTCTATAACTAGCCCCCCGGGGGGCAACTCAATTGGCAAGTGCTGTGAAAATGAAGTTCCATGAGGTTTCGAGTTCAATTCCCCCTGAATTACCTTGTGTTCCATGTAAGGGGCATCATGGGCACACCTGGAGGTTATAGTGGTAGCGGTTGGATAACACAGCCACGTGTAACGCGAGCACGTACCCAACTAGTTGATGATTCCTCCAGACACACACAAAAAAAAAAAAAAAAAAATCTCTATAACTAAGTCATGTATCTCACCATTGTTAAATTCAGAAGTTTTTCCAATTACTTGACACATTTTCCATACACTTCCTATTTCCTGCACAACTATTTGGATGCCTTCCTTTTCGACCTAAACACTACTCCAAGAATATAATTATGTGGTGTTCATTAGTGTTAGGAAAAAATTGTAGTCCAAACATTTTTTGGTAGTAAGAAGTGCAGTGTATATTTATGGGGCACATAACCTTTTCATAACCAACCATGCCATGGTATCATACATGACTAGCTTGTTGGAATTTATTCCTATAATACCATCATACACTTTTATTTCTTTGGTTATTAGCTCATAACCGATATATCATGACATTCTACTATGTCATCATATGCATTCTAAATCTGAGAATCTTTGATAATTATTATAGGCTCTAACCTTTACCACACCTAGTGGTATCTTATTACCATCAATGCATTCAAATAATATAATAACATGATCAAATAAAATTTGGTTGAGGAAATTCTTACCAAATTTTTCATTTATCAATTACGCATAAAATTACATAAAAATCATACCTGCAGAGATGTCGTTAAATAAATTTAATGCGACCTGGATAGTTGATAACAATATAATATCCCAAGCCTCTTTTATAAGCCTTAGAATCCACACTTCAACTTTTTGTTGATTCCTTCTATATGAAGCAACACTTCCAAAAATGCAATAAATATCTATTTCCTAGCACAACATCCATCATTAGCAACTTCATAATCATATGTATATAAATAGACTACGCATAGTCATCATCATGTTATATATATTAACAAATCTATATTTATTACAACATATCTATTAGACATATCTATATGCACGAATATTGCATCACTAGCATGCTCATGAATGCATATGCATTCCATTTTCCTATACTATGTATGGCAATCCAACAATCCATAACATAATTGATGTTATAGTAATTGCAGAATCTTGTTTCATCCTGTACCACTTTTCTTTGTTGTTCCTAGAAGACCTAATTTTTTCCCGGAGTCATGTATCCTTTTGTTCTCTTACTGAACACTTTTCCATCTAAACCACTCTTGATCAGTTTATATTTTCAGCCATATAATATGTTGATATTAATTTCATCCTTAATTATTTCCTGGATCCATTTGACAAAACACATGCATGACCAAATTACATTTCTAGGCATGCTCTCATATTGACTTTACATATTCAACTTCTATTTACTCTTCTGGACCAAATTGGTTCATCCTTTCGTTGATTGAACATATCATCCCTTGTAGTTTCTTACACCATTCTCTTCTCTTTTCTTAGCCACCCATCCTCAAACATGACCTGCATAGTCAATTCTCCGGCATGTTGTAATACTACCCAAATGTCTCTTTTTCCAGTTGATATGGGTTGTCCTCATATTTATTTCTTTTTCATTCTATACAAAGCATATAATCATTGTTCTTCTTCATTGTTCTTTATTGGTTTCTTTTCATAAAAAAAAAGAATCATCCCCAAGATTGAATCCTTTTGGATTGACATCCCAATGTACCTTGTCAACACACTTGTCCCTTTCAAATTTACTCAACATTCCTTTTCATTGTTTTCATAGTTCCTCGAATGTTGCAGAAGAATCTATATAACTTGGTATCCATATAATGGTACCTTTACACTATCTTAAATAACTCTTAAACTTCATCTAGTCTCTAATGCACTTAGCTTTGTGAAATTTCTCTATTAGGAGTTTCATTGCATCATTCGAGACCCAATATTGACACAATATATTGATTTATACATTTTTTGGCACTCTTTACTTATATGCACCTTCATTTATTCACCCTTGAAGTGGTGATATGCATACCATGCTTCCATTGCACTACTTTGATAACCATGATGAAAGTACTGTGCCAAAACTATGTGATTGTTTCTTGTAGATGTTATCCTTATCTCCAAGCATATACTCTTCCTTACTTTATTAAAAAAATGACATCTTGACATATCAATCATTTTTTAATAGTTCTTCCTATAATTTATATCTATATATATCGTTTTTTACCTAGGAATTCTCTAAAGTGAATGGACCTTCGTTACTGTGATATCCCACAACTTGGATTTTAATTATTATTTCTATTATTTATTTTTTAAGTTAGAATTTTAATTATCTTTCCAAAAATATAAATTGGCCGAGTGACGAAAATTGAATTGTAAGACCTTATTATTTTTATGAAATAAACACATATGGAAAAATGGGCACATGTTGAAGCATGAAACATCTGTTGAAAGAGAGAATTAGGAATCCAATGGGGTTGGCCAAGTGGCAGTGGATTGAGAAAATTTGTAGAGTTAATTTAACTTCAAAATGACACATTCCAGATTTATAGGAGAACATATGTAAAGTTGGATCTGATAGGTGGTCAGTGAGCAGGAGGCTCAAGAAAAGTGTCACGATTCCTAGGAAAAATAAAATAATTCATGACAAGGGAATGGGACTCCATTCCCAAAGGAGATGAACTTGATAGCTTGAAAAAGGCTATGCACAAAACTACTTGGCATGGTAAAAATTCTAAAAATATTACTCACAACATTGGATATCATATTTTTGCAAGAGGCCACATAGGTATCCCCTTGGATTTTGAACTCAACTTGGGGGTGAGAGAGACTCTATTATAAGGTTGGGAGGAAGATGGAATTAAACATTTGGTTTCCCCAATGTTCTGTGTTTTATTCTTGTTATGAATATGTCGATTTAGATCTTACTATATGTTTATTGTGCATTACTATATCTAAATTATTGGCATAAATAAATTTTAACAGTGTTAGAAATTAAGTGCATTTATTAAAGAGGAACGATGTATATCATGAGTTAGGAAAGTTGTGAAAGGAAGCAATAGCTATTTGAATCCTATATCTTTGAACAGAGTCATAAGACGAATAATAAACTTATAAAACTCGTAGGTATAAACCAACTAACAAGAAAGATTTTTATTCATTTAAGAGATTTGCAAGGAAGAGAAACAAAGTTTCAACATATACAATTCATACAACCGAAAAGAAAATTGTTAGAACATGTTACATTATGCATGTACCTGAAAGGAAAATTTGTTACAGGATTTACAATTACATTATGCATAGTTACAGAGGTAACATTTATAATTACCCTATGCATGTATCCCGAAAGGAAAAAAGTTACCGAGATAATATTTTATATTGTGCATGAATCTGAATAGGAGAATTCTTACATAATTTACAAATTACATTATGCATAAAGGGAAAACGTTACAAAGATAACATTTGCCACATATTCTTAGCATATGATTGAGACATTTAATTGATCATATCTTATGGTATATGGTATGGTGTTGATATACATGGTTGATATGCACGGTTGGCACATGGTTACGGTACAAGTTGATTTGCATGTACATGGTTGAAACATGGTATGGTACAGGGGTTGGTGCATGGTTGATCCAGTTGTTGTGGTACAGATGGTGATACAGGTTTGGTGTATGGGATATTCACTTGTTGATGGCATAGGTACATGTTAATGCATGTTATATGCATGGTACTGGATTGGTACTTGGTTATCTTGTGATGGTATATGGTGATGTTGGTACATTCCTTATAGAGGCATGTGTTGGTGATGTTGAGCATATGGTTTGGGATATGCTCTTGGTGATATTGATGAGAGTGGAGCTGGTTTTGTGGATGAGACAATGATTGATTTGATAGGTTTTTGCGATAGTGATCGGTTGACAGTGACAGGTTGGATACAATGACAAGTTATGGGTTGATGTGGCAGTGACAGTGACAGAGTTCGTGGCACTGATAGTGGCATAGTTAGTGAAAATTAGTCTACATTAATATTTCAGAGCAGTAGGATGGAGAAAGGAAAGGGGGTTGTATTCTCCTTCCAGTTGGATCTAGAGAATCAAGGACTTGGATATTCCTCAGGTTGGAGCCTGATAACTAGGTGGTTGTAGCCACCTTCCGGTTGGAGTCGGAGAACTAATGCATTGCTAGACTCCTTATGGTTGGAGCTAGAGAATTTAGGGAGTTGTAGCTTCGTTCATGTTGGAGCTTAAGAATAGGGGGTTGGAACATCCTTCCACTTGTAGCTGAAGATTATGGAAGTTGTTTCTTCCTATGAATGAATTCTTGATATATATAAGAAAACATTATGTGGTTTTCTCCTATTTGGGTTTCCACGTAAATATTGGTGTATATATTGCGGTTAAAAGTGGTATAAAGTGATCATATTGATTCACCCCTTGCACTGAGTATTCTAGAAATTGGTATCAGAGAAGATTCATTTAAGGAAATGTTTTAACCTCTGGAAGGTAGATCATGGAGAGAAACAATATGCATAAAAATGGAATACCACAGTTTGATGGACAAATCTATGCATTCCAGAGAAGAAGGATGAAAACATATGTACAAGCAAAGGGATTTGATGTTTGGAAATCAGTAGTAGATGGATACAAACATTATAACACTCCTCCAACAGATAATGATGGAAAAAAACTCAGTATAAACAATTCGAGGGATAAAAATTCTATCCCAGATGGTCTAGTTGATTAAGTGTATGTCAAGGTTATGTAGTGTAACTCTACAAAGAAAATATGGGAAACACTTCAAAATATTTATGAAGGGCATGATAAAGTCAAGGAAACCAAGCTTGAAACTCACAAAGGTCAATTTGAAGAGTTGAATATGAAGGAATATGAAGGAATATGAAAACATTGTGCTTACTTTTTTCGAGTTGATGAAACAATGGATGAAATTAAAGGATTGGGAGAAGAAGTTGATGCATCTATAGTTGTTTAGAAGGTATTGATATATCTTCCAATGATATTTGGTCCTAATATTTCCGCATTAGAATAAAGAGAAGATCTGAGTACGATAACCATGGATGACCTACATGGGATATTCATGGCTTATAAAATGAGAAAAATGTAGGAAAATACATTCACAAAAGAAGAATCTTTTAAAGTATCTAGAAGGACAAAGAGGAAGACAAATCCTAAGTCAAATCCAAATTACAGTTGCAACGATGATTCATATGAGGATGAAGAAATGGTCAACTTTGTAAGGAAGTTAAAGAAAGGAACCAACAAGTACAAAGGTATGCTTCCCTTAAAATCTTTTAATTGTGGTAAAATTGGTCATTTTTCAAATAAGTTTCCTCATGCTAAGAAGTCAGATAGTGATGAAGAGGAGGATCCCAAGAAAGAAAAAAAATATCAAAAGAGAAACAGGAAATATAACTGGAAAGCATTCAAGGAAAATATCTATTCATGAGAAGATATTTTTTCATCTAATGAAGATGATGAAAGAGGCTATGACTCAGAGAAATTTCTCTTTATGGATACCGAAAATAAGAAAAAAAAAAGGTGAATTGGATCTTGATGAATAATTAATCAGTTCTTTAACTGATTTGAAGAAAGAAAGGAAGAAAAACAAGTCATTCAAAGAATAAAACATCTACTTAAAATTCCAACTTGAAGAATCAAAGAGAAAGGAAGAAGTAATGAAGATCCAGATGGCGAAGAAAGAAAATGAATGTGAGAAGATTGAAAAATAAATTGTGACATTGAGAGTTGAAGTCAACAAGTTGAACAAGAGTTCTCAAGTTTTAGAAAACATTCACAAGAGTCAAATTCCATATAGTGACAAATCTAGACTAGGAAACAAGAAAGCTCATTTTGAGGAAGGTTCAAGCTCTATGCCGAAAGCAACATAACAAAGAAGTTATGCATAAGTTCTCAAAGGAAGGCATTATGGTCAACCAAAATCATTAAGGAATGAATATATAAGACCTTCTACATTCACGCAATAAAGAAGATTCAATGAAAGAAACAACCAAAGAAAAAACTTTGATCAGTCAAGACATGATTTTAGAAGGACTACACCAAAAATAAGATCATTTGCTCCTAGGAATGTAAATTTATTTTATGGTTATTGTTTTAATTGTATTAACTTTGCACATAAAGTTGTAGATTGTAGGGCTTATCAAAGAAATGATCAAGAATGAAACTCTTATGTGGCCTAACATAGCATTGAATCCTACAAATGGCACAACTATGGACACGTAGCTCTAAATTGTAGAAGTGTGATAAAGTCTCCCATTGAAGAAAATATTGATGTTAGATACAAGAATGTTTGGAGAAGAAGTGAAAATCAAGAACATTAGGTAAATGAAGAAAAGGTCCAACGAATCGTACTTACAAGATTTACAACAACAAAAGTTCATGATGAATTTACAAGTAAAGAAGAAAGTGTTGGAATTCAGGAAAATGATGACGAAGAAGGATTCAAAACTCGGGATGATAACAAAATTTAGAAAGAGGACAAAAATAAAGATGTCTCCACATATGAAGAGGAAGAATACTCCACATAGAAAGTATTTTTATGATCCCTCTAGGTTGGAGACTCCCAGTAAGTATGAATATTGAATAGGGGGAGTCAGTGCAGTAGATATTACATATCACTAAACCATCCTTCGAGAAGT
>JZKD02S1673570.1:252918-287832 GCA_000966675.3 Picea glauca | reverse complement strand
CAAGGATGAGGTATTATGTGATGTTACCCCACTGGATGTCTGTGATGTTCTCTTGGGCCAACCATATATGTGGAGACACCATGTTGTTTATGAGTCTCGACCCCGTAGTGTCATTTTTACTTTGGGGGGTCATCTCTACAGAATGCCAGAGGTAGTTCCGACTATTGTTCCACCTAAAAAGTGTCGCAAGGTAGTATCTCATACTGCAAAATTTATCTTCTTCACAATCTGTTCAAAAGGAGAACAAAAGGACACTGCAACAACTACAGCCTTGCCCCAAGCACCTTCTATCCAACAAAAATAGGTCAAAAAGTTTGCAGCAAAGTGCAAAGATTCCTTCTGCACATCGTCCTCTCATGTATCTTTACCTGTTGAGAAGCCTAAACCACAACAGGTTCATGATAGATTTCTACAAACTAAGCAGCGCGATGTCTCCAGCAAGATGACGCAGGCGCACCCGCTATGCATGTCCACTCACAGGATCTCTCCTCCTTTCTTGGCCCAAAGAACTGAAAGGTTCTTCTATTTCCATATCGGTAAATTTTCCACCCACAACAACTAAACACTGGATCTCCCTTTCTTCTAAATCAATGCTGGCCTCTTCTTATTATCGGGGTTCCTTCTATCGATATTTTTACACCCGTGATGTTCAAACTACTTGTTTCACCGATCCCCGATCCCTGATGCACTCCTTTATTGCCTTAGCCCCACCTAGCTAAGCCTCTAGTCCACACGACCGTCTTCTATAAGACCACAGTCATAACTCCCATCGGGGTTTCAAGCATTCCAATGTCAAAATACACATGCCCTTAGGACTTGTGATTCCTTGAATCCCGACGCACCCTTTACGCGTTAGCTCTCCTGGATATAGGCTTTATCCCATATGACCATTAACCTGTGATCGCAGTCTTATCCCCATCAGGGATACGGGGTTTCAAATGTTACAAAACACCTGCCCACGGGATTCTCGATTCCTCGAATCCCGATTCGCCACTATACGGATAGCTGGCTCCCACTATGGCACTTCCCCCCTTTCCTACGTGCTGATAAATGTCTGCACGGTGGCACCTTCCTCCTCGTCGGGGTTTCGCAGTTCGCGATTTCAAAATGCGTAAACACTTTGTCACCAGGATCCCCGATATCCCGATGACCAAAACACCGATAGACGGCTCCCCTGTCGGGACTTTTCCCGGTGGTGCCGACTTCTTCCACGCGTCCCCCTCTGATGGAAGGTCCCGATTTCTCCGAGGTTTCGTGACTTGTGATGTCCCAACATTCTTATCCTCAGGAACTCTGATTTCCTGATTCCAAATATCCCGACTCCCGACGCCTTCAATCTCTGTCGCGTGTCCCAACTAATGGATGGTCCAGATCTTCCCGGGACTTCGAGGTTTCAAATGTCAAAATACATTCGACCACAGGACTATCGATATTTCGAATCCTTATGGTAAACCTCGTGCAACTCTTCCCTGATCCGACATCTAACGGGTAACTGATCAATGATCCAGCGACTCACGACTCCTGGATCTTGAACTTCAAACACGATCGTAACCTCCTGGCTTCTTTGGCAGATCCAACGGCTGAAGGGATTCCACAAATCCTCTCCACTGGATCCTAACCATCGATTTCTTCCTCCTTGGGGATTTCTTGAAGACAACCAATTGTTCCTCTACACTCACTCATCCTCCTGCATGCAATCCTGCAACACTGGTTTTAGATGCTCCACGGTGCAAACTTCCAGTGCTTCTCTTCGACGAGCTTAAAATCTTTATACCTCCTGAGCTTCCACACACCTCTAAGTCTCCACGAAGACTCTTGCAGGCACTCGTTGCAGCGATCCTCGAACACTTCCAAGTGTTGAGTTCTTCCGACTCTGCGCACACCTGCAGTTGCAGTCCTTCAAAGCTTCTGCTTAGATTCCCAACTAAGACTCTCTCTAATCCTGCACACTCCTGGCATGGCTCCAGTAACCCAATTTCACTTTTGGGTGAATGAGAACAAGAGTTAAACCACCTGAGCCTCCGTCAACGCACTCTCTATGGAAATTTTCGACTGCACTCCTTGTAAGAATGCTCACTCAGATAGAGAAACAATTGAAACTCAATTCTTTTTCCCCTCAGATTTCAAGCTCAAACATGAAATCATATACACAACAATAAATAAAATGCATAACAGGAAAACAAACACTCATGAGCACATCATTTAACACCAACACACAGAGAACAGACACAAGACCATGTATTTGAATCAACTTCTTCTATTAATTCAAGATCTATACATCGATGTTCTTCTACAACTCTCTGCTATTCTCCTGTGCTCTTCCTGCTTCAACAATCATGATCTCTCTTCTACAATGTACAATGAGGGTGTCTATATTCGTTTTCCCTCCTTCTTCTAAAACTGTCTAATCTATGAATTCAAGTCTATCTACCTGCATTAACTAGATTAAATGCCACCTATTACTAAGGACAAGAGTGAATCGCTCAAGGTCCAATACAATATACAAAGGCGCTCTTTCATAAATGGCTTCATTAAAGATTTGGCGCATCAACTTCAAAAATATTTTCAAGCAATTTACCATGTGCTCAAAAATACATTTTGCTTGCTCCACGCTCGCTTGATATTTGCGTTGCTATTGCATCATACTCCCTCGCTTGAAAAAATTTCATGGGCTCCTGTCCATGAGCTCTTGCACGATATATCCATGGTTTTGTATCTCTGCTTCATTTTCCCAACTGACATATTCCACTGGATGGCCCTTCCATTTGATCAGATACTCATAGTATTCTTTCCTCCTGGTCTTCTTATCCACTCGTTTATCTAGTATCTGTTCCATCTGTGGCTTCTCTACAAATGGCATCTTCTTCTGCCAATGAACCTTTGGTTGTTTATCATTTGTTCCTGCTTCTTCAGCTTTATATGGATATAAATCTGGGACATTGAATATCGGAGATATTCTGATCCCATCCGGTAACTCGATCTCATAAGAAATTTCCCCCAATTTCTTCAAGACCTTACATGGCTCGATTTTCTTCATTTTCAATTTATTGTATGTTCCCCTTGGGAACCTCTCTTTCCTCAAATGTGCTAGAAATAATTCACCAAACTCGAACTGAAGTTGTCTCATCCGTTGTTCGGCTCTGCACTTATATTCGTGACTTGAATCTAGCAGTCACTGCTTGACCTAGCCGTGAAGTTCATTCATCGCCTCTGCAAACTCTTTGGCACTTGGGCTCCTAGTCGCATTCTGTTCTGAATCCCTTAATTCAAAAACTCCTCTCGATTGCATGCCATACACAATATGAAGTGGACTCTGGTCTGTGCTCTTGTTCACTGAGTCATTATACGCAAACTCTGTCTGCGGAAATACATTGTCCCACTGGCTGTAGTGCTCTGTCACCAAGCTTCTCAGCAAGTCTCCCAAAATTTTGTTCACCACTTCTATTTTCCCATCCGTCTGAGGATGATAGGCAGAACTAAACATCAAGTTAGTCCCCATCTTCTTCCATAGTGTCCTCCAGAAATGTCCCATGAAATTTGTATCTTTATCTGAGACTATACTTCTGGGTAAGTCATGAAGTCAAATGACCTCTTTGAAAAACAGATTTGTGATGTGAGTCGCATCACTAGTTTTCTAGCACGGGATAAACTGTGCCATCTTGGAAAACCTATCCACTACCACAAAGAATGAATCAAATCCTCTTTGCATCCTTGGCAATCCTAATATGAAATCCATGCTGATTTCATCCCATGGCCTCCCAGGTATGGGCAATGGTTGATAAAAACCAGCATTATGCTTTCTTCCCTTTGAATGCTGGCAAATTCTGCATCTGTCCACAAACCTCTTGACCTCTGACCGCATCTTTGGCCAAAAGTATGACTCGCTCAGCTTTTCAAATGTTTTATCATGACCGAAGTGTCTGGCCAATCCTCCACTGTGTTTCTCCTTTAGTAGATTCTCCCTCATGGAGCAATTTGGAATACACAACTGATTGCCTTTAAACAACAATCCTTCCTAGATCATGTATTTGTCCCACTGGCTTCTATCTCTTAGAACTAGATTCTCAGCTGCTTCATATGCTTCCTTGAAGTCTGGATTATCTACATACATGTTTCTGAGATCATCAAAACCTAACGTCTTGACTTTGAACTCCTGCAACAACAAACACTTCCTGCTCAAAGCATCAACAACTTTGTTACCAGTACCAGAAATATGTTTTATCACAAAAGTGAAATTCTGCATGTACTCAACCCATTTAACATGCCTCTCATTCAACTTTTCCTATTGAGTCACAAATTGTAACACATGGTTATCACTATACAAAACAAATTTCTTTGGAATCAAATAGTGCCTCCATTTTTTCAATGTCTGTATGATGGCATAGAATTCCTTATCATACGTGGAGTACTTTTCTTTTGCCTCATTCAGCTTCTCGCTGAAATATGCAATCGGTATGTCCTCCTGACTCAAGACCGCTCCTATTGCAAATCCGCTTGCATCACATTTTACTTGAGATGTCTTTTGAAAATCCGGCAACACTAGAATTGGTTGTTCCGTAATCTTTCGTTTCAACAAATTGAAACTTTTCTCAGCCTCTTCAGTCCAGTGAAAAGATTTATGTATTTTATTCACTGTATCCATCATTGTTGCGCTAATCCCACTAAAATTCCTAATGAATTTTCGGTAGAAACTAGCCAAACCATGAAAGCTTCTCACCTCAAATATGTTCCTCGGTGATGGCCAATTCTTGATTACCTCCACTTTATCTAGATCTATCCTCAACTCATTTGCCGAAATAACAAACCCCAAGTAAATGAGTTATGTCTTCATAAATGAAGATTTTCTCATGTTAATCAACAACTTCTCCTACTATAGCTTCTTCATCACAATGGATAAATGCTTCAGATGTTCAGCCTCCATTTTACTGAAAATCAGTATATCATCCAGATATACGATAACAAATTTTTCGATGAAATGCTTCAGGACTTCATTCATCAACCGCATAAAGGTACTTGGCACATTTGTTAATACAAATGGCATAACAGGCCATTCATACAAACCTTTGTTTGTCTTGAATGTTGTTTTCCATTCGTCACCTGCTCTCATGGGAATCTGGTGATATCCGCTTTCCATATCAATCTTTGAAAAGTATTTTTCTCCACTTAAGAAATCCATCAAATCATCCATCCGCAACAATGGAAACATGTACCTGATGGTTATCTTGTTGATGGCTCTTGAGTCGGAACACATTCTCCAACCTCCATCTTTTTTTGAACTGAGTATCGTTGGAATGACACACAGACTCAAACTTTCCTTGACCAATCCTTTGTCTAGAATCTCCTGGACCTGCTTCTTGACCTTGTCATTTTCTTGCGGCGTCAACCTGTATGCGGCTTTATTCGGCAAACTAGCTCCTGGTATGAGGTCTATATGATGACTCACACTCCTCATCGGTGGCAACGAACAAGGTAATTCGTCCACCATGATGTTAGCAAACTCTTCCAGTAGTTCCTGAATTTCTCCTGGAAAATCATCTACTCTCGTGCTAGTCAAAACGATCCTTGGTTTCCTAACCATAAAGAATTGTGGATCTTCTTTCTTCTTCACCTCCATAAGAAGCTCCTTCCCACTCATGAGGAGTACAATATTTCTCCCTTCTAGTTTCACCTCCTTATATTTTATTGGAAGCAACATATGAGTTCTTCCATTCTTCTCTAAGGTATATGTATTCATATTCCCATCATGAATCACATTTCTATCATATTGCCATGGTATGCCCAACAATAAATGACAGACATCCATAGGAATAACATCACAGAGTATTTTATCATTATACCCTCCTATTTTGAATTCAACTAAACATTGTTTAGTGACATTTACCTGATGTCCCTTCTGTATCCATGAAACTTTGTATGGACTCGGGTGATCAGTCGTCTCCAACTCCAACTTTTCTACCATCTCAGTTGAAACAAGATTATCTATGATAACGTTGTCCACGATAACCTTGCATACCCTATCTCTGGTTTTGCAAGAAGTTCTGAAAAGTCTGTTTCTTTTAGCTGAGTCCTCCACCTCCTTCTCGGGTGTTAAGAGAACCTTACACATCATCAATGACCTTCCGCCTTCATCATCTTCTGCTTCAACATCTCACCTCTGGGCCTCAACGATGTGAGTCTCTCCACTGTCCTTCTTTTTCTCTAGACACTCGAATGACTTGTGCCCATTTTTTCCACATGTGAAGTTCCTCTTCCTCTACCTCTGGTACGAGGAATCATGTTATTATCAGCGTATCCTCTGCTCTGCTCTGTATTCTGCCCTCTCTGTTCAACATGTTGGCCTCGCTATGAAATTCCACCTTTCTCAGTTCTAGTCAGAGGATTTTTCCAGTCGTCCTTGGGCTTCTGGTATTTATCTTGGACAACCAATTTTCCTTTGGGATGACTCCTTCCTCGACCTCTTTGACCTTGCTTGCAACTTAGCTTCTCTTCAGATTTCAAAGCCATTTGATAGGTATACTCCACCATTCAGATGGTTGCCATGCTCATCTCATCCTAGATATCATATCAAAGGCAATTCACATACCTGGCAACTTTCTTATCATCGCTCTCCCAATGACCTTTCTGATGTTCATTCGATAGAATTACTCCGTGTATTCTTTTACTGTCATCAGCTTCTGTCTCAGGTTCTGCATCCTCCTAAACAGAGTGATTTGATAATCTTTGGGGATGAATTTTTCCTTCATCTTTGCAATCATCCGATCCCAACTTTTAATTTTATGCTTGCCCTTGCAACGTCTATCTGCTTGTAGCTCATCCCACCATAATGTTGTGTGTCCCTTCAATCTCGTGACAGCATGCCTGACTTTCTTATCCTCTTCAACATCTTCATAATCGAAGTATGTATCCATATCTCTAATCCAATCTAAATTCTCTTCCGCATCCAGATTCCCCTCATAAACTAGAATGTCCATCTTCGTTTTTGCACCCATCCATGCAATATATTTGATTAGACGTTCATTGGTTTCATCCTTGGCTGCAAATTCTTCTTCTTGTTTAGCTTCAACCTCGCTTTCGGAATCACTTAGATTCCTAGCACCGATTTTGTGTCTTTGTGTTGTCTCCATATCTTCGAGTCTAGCTCATAGATCACGTATCTCTCTTTCCATTTCTGGATTCTACGCTTGCCTACCCCTTCTCCTCGAGTTTTCTCTTTCCTTTGGATTGGGTGACTGTCTATCCCATCTCCTTGGCAGCATGGTGAATTTCCTTCTTCTCTACTACAGAAAGCAAAGAAATAACCTAGCTTTGATACCACTTTGACGCAGGCGCACCTGCTATGCACGTCAGCTCACAGGATCTCTCCTCCTTCCTCGGCCCAAAGAAATGAAAGGTTCTTCTATTTCCCTATCCAGAATTTTCCACCCGCAACAAATAAACATTGGATCTCCCTTTATTCTAAATCAACGTTGGCCTCTTCTTATTATCGGGGTTCCTTCTATCGGGATTTTGACACCCGTGATGTTCAAACTACTTGTTTCACTGATCCCTGATCATTGATGCACTGCTTTCTTTCCTTAGCCCCACCTGGCTAAGCCTCTAGTCCACACGACCGTCTTCTATAAGACTGCGGTCATAACTGCCATCGGGGTTTTGAGCATTCCAATGTCGAAATACACATGCCCTCAAGACTCGCGATTCCTCGAATCCCGACGAACCCTTTACACGTTAGCTCTCCTGGCTATAGTCTTTGGCCCATATGACTGTTAACCTATGACCACAGTCTTATCCCTGTCGAGTCTATGGGGTTTCAAATGTTGCAAAACACTTGCCGACGGGATTCATGATTCCTCGAATCCCGATTCGCCGCTATACGGACAACTGGCTCCCACTATGGCGCTTCCCCCCTTTCCTACGTGCTGACAGCTGTCCGCACGGTGGCACGTTCCTCCTCCTCCGGGTTTCATGGTTCATGATTTCAAAATGCATAAACACTTTGTCACCAGGATCCCCGATATCCCGATGACCAAAACACCAATAGACGGCTCTCCTGTCAGGACTTTTCCCGGTGGCGCCGACTTCTGCCACGCGTCCCCCTCTAATGGACGGTCCTGATTTCAGTGGGGTTTTGTGACTTGTGATGTCCCAACATTCTTTTCCTTAGGAACTCCAATTTCCTGATGCCAAATATCCCGGCTCCCGATGCCTTCGATCTCCACCATGTGTCCCAACTAATGGATGGTCCTGATCTTCCTGAGACTTTGGGGTTTCAAATGTCGAAAAAAATTCGACCACAGGACTATCGATATTTCGAATCCCTATGGTAAACCTCGTGCAACTCCTGTCTGATGTAACGGCTGACGAGTAACTGATCAATGATCCAACGAATCACGACTCCTAGAGCTTGAACTCCGAACACGGTCATAACCTCCTGGATTCTTTGGCAGATCCAATGGCTGACGGGATTCCACAAATCCTCTGCACTGGATCCTGACCGTCGATTTCTTCCTCCTTGGGGATTTCCTGAAGACAACCATGTGTTCCTCTGTGCTCACTCGTCCTCCTGCGTACAATCCTACAACACTGGTTTTAGATGCTCCACGGCACAAACTTCCAGTGCTTCTCCTTGACGAGCTTAAAATATTTATCCCTCCTGAGCTTCCACACACCTCTGAGTCTCCACAAAGACTCTTGCATGCACTCCTTGTGGTGATCCTCGAACACTTCCAAGTGTTGAGTTCTTATGACTTTGCGCACACCTACAGCAACAGTCCTTCAAAGCTTCTGCTCAGATTTCCAACTGAGACTCTCTCTAATCCTGCACACTCCTAGCATGGCTCCAGTAACCCAATTTCACTTCTGGGTGAATGAGAACAAGAGTTAAACCACCTGATCCCCCGTCAACACACTCTCTGCGGACATTTTCGACTCCACTCCTTGCAGGAATCCTCACTCAGATAGAGAAACAATTGAAACTCAATTCTTCTTCCCCTCAGATTTCAAACTCAAACATGAAATAATATACACATCAATAAAAAAAATGCATAACAGGAAAACAAGCACTCATGAGCACATCATTTAACACCAACACACAGAGAATAGACACAAGACCATGGATTTGAATCAATTTCTTCTATTAATTCAAGATCTATACATGGATGTTCTTCTACAGCTCTCTTCTATTCTCCTGTGCTCCTCCTACTTCAACAATCATGCTCTCTCTTCTACAATGTACAATGAGGGTGTCTATATTGGCTTTCCCTCCTTCTTCTAAAACCGTCTAATCTATGAATTTAAGTCTATCTACCTGCATTAACTAGATTAAATGCCTCCTATCTACTAAGGACGAGAGAGAATCGCTCAAGGTCCAATACAATATACAAAGGTGATCTTTCATAAATGGCTTCATTAAATATTTGGCGCATCAACTTCAAAAATATTTTCAAGCAATTTATCATGTGCTCAAAAATAGATTTGTCTTGCTCCATGCTCGCTTGATATTTGCGATGCTCCTGCATCATACTCCCTCGCTTGAAAAAATTTCATGGGCTCCTGTCCATGAGCTCCTGCATGGTATATCCATGCTTCTGTATCTCTGCTTCATTTTCCTAGCTGGCATATTCCACTGGATGGCCCTTCCATTTGACCAGATACTCATAGTATTCTTTCCTCCTGGTCTCCTTACCCACTCGTTTATCCAGTATTTGTTCCATCTATGGCTTCTCTGCAACTGGCATCTGCTTCTGCCACTGAACCTCTGGTTTTTTATCATTTGTTCCTTCTTCTTCAACTTTATATGGATATAAATATGCAACATTGAATATCAAAGATATTCTGATCCCATTCGGTAACTCGATCTCATAATCATTTTCCCCCAATTTCTTCAAGACCTTACATGGCCCGATTTTCTTCATTTTCAATTTATTGTATGTTCCCCTTGGGAACCTCTCTTTCCTCAAATGTGCCAAAACTAATTCACCAAACTCAAACTGAAGTTGTCTCTTCCATTGGTCAGCTCTGCACTTATATTTGTGACTTGAATCTAGCAGTCGCTGCTTCACCTGGCTGTGAAGTTCTTTCATCGCCTCTGCGAACTCTTTGGCACTTGCGCTCCTAATCGCAGTCTATTTCGAATCCATTATTTCAGAAACTCCTCTCGACTGCATGACATACACAATCTGAAATGGACTTTGTCCTGTGCTCCTATTCACTGAGTCATTATACGCAAACTCTACCTGTGGCAATACATTGTCCCACTGGTTGTGGTGCTCTGTCGCCAAGCTTCTCAGCAAGTCTCCCAGACTTATGTTCACCACTTCTGTTTGCCCATCCGTATGAGGATGATAGGTAGAAATAAACATCAAGTTAGTCCCCATCTTCTTCCATAGTGTCCTCCAGAAATGTCCCACAAACTTTGTATCTCTTTCCGAGACTGTATTTCTGGGTAAGCCGTGAAGTCGAATGACCTCTTTGAAAAACAGATTTGTGATGTGAGTCGCATCACTATTTTTCTGGCATGGGATAAAATGTGCCATCTTGGAAAACCTATCCACTACCACAAAGACTGAATCAAATCCTCTTTGCATCCTTGGCAATCCCAATATGAAATCCATGTTGATTTCATCCCATGGCCTCTCAGGTATGGGAAATGGTTGATAAAAACCCGAATTTTTCTTTCTTCCCTTTGAATGCTGGTAAATTCTGCATTTGTCCACAAACCTCTTGACCTCTAACCGCATCCCTGGGAAAAAGTATGACTCGCTCAACTTTTCAAATGTTTTATCATGACCGAAGTGTCCAGCCAATCCTCCACTGTGTTTCTCCTTTAGCAGATTCTCCCTCATGGAGCAATTTGGAATACACAATTGATTGCCTTTAAACAACAATGCTTCCTGGATCATGTATTCAGCCCACTGGATTCTATCTTTGAGAACTAGAATCTCAGCTGCTTCATACGCTTCCTTGAATTCTGGATCATCTGTGTACATGTCTCTGAGATCATCAAAACCTAATGTCTTGACTTTGAACTACTGCAACAACAAACACTTCCTGCTCAAAGCATCAACAACTTTGTTAGCAGTACCAAAAATATGTTTTATCACAAAAGTGAAATTATGCATGTACTCGACCCATTTAACATGCCTCTGATTCAACTTTTCCTATTGAGTCACAAATTGTAATACATGGTTATCACTATATAAAACAAATTTCTTTGGAATCAAATAGTGCCTCTATTTTTTTAATGCTTGTATGATGGCATAGAATTCCTTATCATATGTGGAGTAATTTTCTTTTTCCTCATTCATCTTCTCGCTGAAATATGCAATCAATCTATCCTCCTAACTCAATACCGCTCCTATTGCAAATCCACTTGCATCACATTTTACCTGAAATGTCTTTTGAAAATACGGCAACACCAGAATTGGTTGTTCTGTAATCTTTCGTTTCAAAAAATTGAAAATTTTCTCAACCTCTTCAGTCCAGTGAAAATATTTATGTCTTTTCTTCAATATATCCATCATTGCTGCACTAATCCCACTGAAATTCCTAATGAATTTTTGGTAGAAACTAGAAAAACCATGAAAGCTTCTCACCTCAAATATGTTCCTCGGTGATGGCCAATTCTTGATTACCTCCACTTTATCTGGATCCATCCTCAACTCATTTTTCGAAATAACAAACCCCAAGTAAATGAGTTCTGTCTTCATAAATGAAGATTTCCTCATGTTAATCAACAACTTCTCCTGCTATAGCTTCTTCATCACAATGGCTAAATGCTTCAGATGTTCAGCCTCTGTTTTACTGAAAATCAATATATCATCAAGATATACGATAACAAATTTTCTGATGAAATACTTCAGGACTTCATTGATCAACCTCATAAAGGTACTTGGCGCATTTGTTAAGCCAAATAGCATAACAAGCCATTCATACAAACCTTTGTTTGTCTTGAATGTTGTTTTCCATTCATCACCTTCTCTCATGAGAATCTGGTGATATCCTCTTTTCAGATCAATCTTTGAAAAGTATTTTTCTCCACTTAAGAAATCCATCAAATCATCCATCCGCACAATGGAAACCTGTACCTGATGGTTATCTTGTTGATGGCTCTTGATTCGGTACACATTCTCCAACCTCCATCTTTTTTTGGACTGAGTACCGTTTGAATGGCACACAGAATCAAACTTTCCCTGACCAATCCTTTGTCTAGCAGCTCCTGGACCTGCTTCTTGACCTCATCATTTTCTTGCGGCGTCAACCTGTACACGGATTTATTCGGAAAACTAGCTCTTGGTATGAGGTCTATATGATGACTAACACTCCTCATCGGTGGCAACGAACAAGGTAATGCGTCCACCATGATGTTAGCGAACTCTTCCAGTAGTTCCTAAATTTCCCGTGGCAAATCGTCTACTCTCGTGCTAGTCAAAACGATCCTTGGTTTCCTGACCACAAAGAATTGTGGATATTCTTTATTCTTCACCTCTGTAGGAAGCTCTTTCTCACTCATGAGGAGTACAGTATTTCTCCCTTCTTATTTCACCTCCTTATCTTTTATTGGAAGCAACATATGAGTTCTTCCATTCTTCTCTAAGGTATATGTATTCATCTTCCCATCATGAATCACATTTCTATCATATTGCCATGGTCTGCCCAGCAATAAATGACAGACATCCATAGGAATAACATCACAGAGTATTTTATCATTATACCCTCTTATTTTGAATTCAACTAAACACTATTTAGTAAAATTTACATGATGTCCCTTCTGTAGCCATTAAAATTTTTATGGACTCGGGTGATCAGTCGTCTCTAGCTCCAGCTTTTCTACCATCTCGGTTGAAACGAGATTATCTGTGCTACCACTGTCCACGATAACCTTGCATACCCTGTCTTTGGTTTTGCAAGCAGTTCTGAAAAGTCTGTTTCTTTGAGCTAAGTCCTCCACCTCCTTCTCGGGTGTTAAGAGAACCTTATGCATCATCAATGACCTTCTTCCTTCATCATCTTCTGGTTCAACATCTCGCCTCTGGGCCTCGGCGATGTGAGTCTCTCCACTGTCCTTATTTTTCTCTAGACACTCAAATGACTTTTGCCCATTTTTTCCACATGTGAAGCATGTGATTACTCCACCTCTTCCTCTTCATCTACCTATGGTACAAGAAATCATGTTATTATCAATGTATCCTCCGCTCTGCTCTATATGCTGCCCTCTCTGTTCAACATGTTGGCCTCACTGTGAAATTCCACCTTTCTTGGTTATAGTCTGAGGCTTTTTTTGGTCGTCCTTGGGCTTCTGGTATTTATTTTGGACAACCGATTTGCCTTTGGGCTGACTCCTTCCATGAACTCTTTGACCTTGCTTACGACTCAGCTTCTCTTCAGCTTTCAAATCCATTTGATAGGCATCCTCCACCATTCGGATGGTTTCCATGATCATCTCATCCTGGATATCATATCTCAGGCCATTCATATACCTGGAAACTTTCTCATCATCGCTCTCCCGATGACCTTCCCTGATGTTCAGTCAATAGAATTCCTCCGTGTATTCTTTTATTGTCATCATCTTTTGTCTCAGGTTCTGCATCCTCCTAAACAGAGTGATTTGATAATCTTTGGGGATGAATTTTTCCTTCATCTTTGCAATCATCCGATCCCAACTTTTAATTTTCTGCTCGCCCTTACAACGTTTATCTGCCTGTAGCTCGTCCCACCATAATGCTACGTGTCCCTTCAATCTCGTGACAAGATGCCTGACTTTCTTATCCTCTTCAACATCTTCATAATCAAAGTATGTATCCAGATCTCTAATCCAATCTAAAATCTCTTCCGCATCCAGATTCCCCTCATAAAATGGAATGTCCATCTTCATTTTTGCACCCATCCGTGCAATCACTTTGATTAGACATTCATTGGCTGCATCCTCGGCTGCAACTTATTCTTCTTGTTCAGCTTCAACCTCGCTTTTGGAATCACTTAGATTCCCAGCACCGACTGTACGTCTTTGTGTCGTCTCCATATCTTCGAGTCTAGCTTGTAGATCACGTATCTCTCTTTCCATTTCTGGATTCTGCACTTGCCTACCCCTTCTCCTTGGGTTTTCTCTTTCCTCTCAATCGGGTGACTGTCTGTCCCGTCTCCTTGGCGGCATGGTGAATTTCCTTCTTCTCTTCTATATAAAGCAAAGAAATAACCTAGCTCTGATACCACTTTTAGGCAGGCGCACCCGCTATGCACTTCCACTCACAGGATCTCTCCTCCTTCCTCGACCTGAAGAACTGAAAGGTTATTCTATTTCCCTATCGGGAAATTTTCCACACACAACAACTAAACACTAGATCTCCCTTTCTTCTAAATCAACGCTGGACTCTTCTTATTATTGGGGTTCCTTCTATCAGGATTTTGACACCCATGATGTTCAAACTACTTGTTTCATCGATCCTCGATCCCCGATGCACTCCTTTGTTACCTTAGCCCCACCTGGATAAGCCTCTAGTCCACACGACCATCTTCTATAAGACCACGGTCATAACTCCCATCGGGGTTTCGAGCATTCCAATGTCGAAATACACATGCTCTCAGGACTTGCGATTCCTCGAATCGCGACGCACCCTTTACGCGTTAGCTCTCCTGGCTATAGGCTTTGGCCCATATGACCGTTAACCTGTGACTGTAGTCTTATCCCTCTCGGGGCTACGAGGTTTCAAATGTTGCAAAACACTTGCCCACGGGATTCGCAATTCCTCGAATCTCGATTTTCCGCTATACGGACAGCTGGCTCCCACTATGGCGCTTCCCCCCTTTCCTATGTTTTGATAGTTGTCCGAACGGTGGCACCTTCCTCCCCATCGGGGTTTCATGGTTCACAATTTCAAAATGTGTAAACACTTTGTCACCAGGATCCTCGATATCTCAATGACCAAAACACCGATAGACAGATCCCCTGTCAGGACTTTTCCTGGTGGCGCTCACTTCTGCCACGCGTCCCCCTCTGATGGACGGTCCCGATTTCTCCGGGGTTTCTTGACTTGTGATGTCCCAACTTTCTTGTCCTCAGGAACTCCGATTTCCCAATGCCAAATATCCCGACTCCTGATGCCTTCGATCTTCGCCACGTGTCCCAACTAACGGATGGTCCAGATCTTCCCGGGAGTTCGAGGTTCCAAATGTCGAAAAACATTCGACCACAGGACTGGCGATATTTTGAATCTCGATGGTAAACCTCGTGCACCTCCTGTCTGATCCGGCGGCTGATGGGTAACTGATCAATGATCCAGCAACTCACGACTCCTGGAGCTTGAACTCCGAACACGGTTGTAACCTCTTGGCTTCTTTGGCAGATCCAATGGCTGACCAAATTCCACAAATCCTCTCCACTGGATCCTGACCATCGATTTCTTCCTCCTTGGGGATTTCTTGAAGACAACCAAGTATTCCTCTGCGCTCACTCGTCCTCCTGTGTGCAATCCTGCAACATTGGTTTTAGATTCTCCACGACGCAAAATTCCAGTGCTTCTCTTCGACGAGCTTAAAATATTTATCCCTCCTGAGCTTCCACACACCTCTGAGTCTCCACGAAGACTCTTGCACGCACTCGTTGCGGTGATCCTTGAACACTTCCAAGTGTTGAGTTCTTTTGACTCTGCACACACCTACAGCAGCAGTCCTTCAAAGATTCTGCTCAGATTCCCAACTGAGACTCTCTCTAAGCCTGCGCACTCCTGGCACGGCTCCAATAACCCAATTTCACTTCTGGATGAATGAGAACAAGAGTTAAACCACCTGAGCCTCCGTCAACGCACTCTCTGTGGACATTTTTGACTGCACTCCTTGCAGGAATCCTCACTCAAATAGAGAAACAATTGAAACTCAATTCTTCTTCCCCTCATATTTCAAACTCAAACATGAAATCATATAGACAACAATAACGAAAATGCATAACAGGAAAACAAACACTCATGAGCACATCATTTAACACCAACACATAGAGAACAGACATAAGACCATGGATTTGAATCAACTTCTTCTATTAATTCAAGATCTATACATGGATGTTCTTCTACAGCTCTTTGCTATTCTCTTGTTCTCTTCCTACTTCAACAATCATGCTCTCTCTTCTACAATGTACAATGAGGGTGTCTATATTCGTTTTCCCTCCTTCTTCGAAAACTGCCTAATCTATGAATTCAAGTCTATCTACCTGCATTAACTAGATTAAATGCCTCCTATCTACTAAGGATGAGAGAGAATCACTCAAGGTCCAATACAATATACAAAGGCACTCTTTCATAAATGGCTTCATTAAAGATTTGGTGCATCAACTTCAAAAAGATTTTCAAGCAATTTATCATGTGCTCAAAAACAAATTTTGCTTGCTCCACGCTCGCTTGATATTTGCGATGCTCTTGCATCATACTCCCTCGCTTGAAAAAATTTCATGGGATCCTGTCCATGAGCTCTTGCATGGTATATCCATGCTTTTGTATCGCTACTGCATTTTCCTAGTTGGCATCTTCCACTGGATGGCACTTCCATTTGACCAGATACTCATAGTATTCTTTCCTCCTGGTCTCCTTACCCACTCGTTTATCCAGTATCTGTTCCATCTGTGGCTTCTCTGCAACTGGCATCTGCTTCTGCCACTGAACCTCTGGTTGTTTATCATTTTTTCCTGCTTCTTCAGCTTTATATGGATATAAATATGCGACATTGAATATCAGAGATATTCCGATCCCATTCGGTAACTCAATCTCATAAGAATTTTCCCCCAGTTTCTTCAAGACCTTACATGGCCCGATTTTCTTCATTTTCAATTTATTGTATGTTCCCCTTGGGAACCTCTCTTTCCTCAAATGTTCCAGAACTAATTCACCAACCTCAAACTGAAGTTGTCTCTTCCGTTGTTCGGCTCTGCGCTTATATTCGTGACTTGAATCTAGTAGTCGCTATTGCACCTGGCCGTGAAGTCCTTTCATCGCCTCTGCGAACTCTTTGGCACTTGCACTCCTAGTTGCAGTCTGTTCTGAATCCATTAGATCAAAAACTCTTCTCAGCTGAATTCTATACACAATATGAAATGGACTTTGGCATGTGCTCCTGTTCACTGAGTCGTTATACACAAACTCTGCCTGTGGCAATACATTATCTCATTGGCTGTGGTGCTCTTTCACTAAGCTTCTCAGCAAGTCTCCCAGACTTATGTTCACCACTTCTGTTTTCCCACCATCTAAGGATGATAGGCAGAACTAAAAATCAAGTTAGTCCCGATTTTCTTCCACATTGTCCTCCAGAAATGTCCCTCGAACTTTGTATCTCTGTCCGAGACTATACTTATGGTTAAGCCTTGAAGTCGAACGACCTCTTTGAAAAATAGATTTGCGATGTGAGTCGCATCACTGGTTTTATGGCATGGGATATAATGTTCCATATTGGAAAACCTATCCACTACCACAAAGACTAAATCAAATCCTCTTTTCATCCTTGGCAATCCCATTACGAAATCCATGCTGATTTCATCCCATGGCCTCTCAGGTATGGGCAATGGTTGATAAAAACCCGCATTCTACTTTCTTCCCTTTGAATGCTGGCAAATTCTGCATCTCTCCACAAACCTCTTTACCTCTGACCGCATCCCTAGCCAACAGTATGACTCTCTCAGCTTTTCAAATGTTTTATCATGACTGAAGTGTCCGACCAATCCTCCACTATGTTTCTCCTTTAGTAGATTCTCCCTCATGGAGCAATTTGGAATACACAACTGATTGCCTTTAAACAACAATCCTTCCTGCATCATGTATTTGGCCCACTAGCTTCTATCTCTGAGAACTGGATTCTTAGCTTCTTCATACGCTTCCTTGAAGTCTGGATCATCTGCGTACATGTCTCTGAGATCATCAAAACCTAACGTCTTGACTTTGAACTCCTGCAACAACAAACACTTCCTACTCAAAGCATCAACAACTTTGTTAGCAGTATCAGAAATATGTTTTATCACAAAAGTGAAATTCTGCATGTACTCAACCCATTTAACATGCCTCTGATTCAACTTTTCCTGTTGAGTCACAAATTGTAATGCATGGTTATCACTATACAAAACAAATTTCTTTGGAATCAAATAGTGCCTCCATTTTTTCAATGCCTGTATGATGGCCTAGAATTCCTTATCATACGTGGAGTACTTTTCTTTTGCCTCATTCATCTTCTCGCTGAAATATGCAATCGGTCTGTCCTCCTGACTCAAGACCGCTCCTATTGCAAATCTACTTGCATCACATTTTACCTGAAATGCCTTTTGAAAATCTGGCAACACCTGAAATGGTTGTTCCGTAATCTTTCGTTTCAACAAATTGAAACCTTTCTCAGCCTCTTCAGTCCAGTGAAAATATTTATGTATTTTTTTCACTGTATCCATCATTGTTGCGCTAATCCCATTGAAATTCCTAATGAATTTTCATTAGAAACTAGCCAAACCATGAAAGCTTCTCACCTCAAATATGTTCCTCGGTGATGGCCAATTCTTGATTACCTCCACTTTATCTAGATCCATCCTCAACTCATTTGTCGAAACAACAAACCCCAAGTAAATGATTTTTTTCTTCATAAATGAAGATTTCCTCATGTTAATCAACAACTTCTCCTGTTGTAGCTTCTTCATCACAATGGCTAAATGCTTCAGATGTTTAGCCTCTGTTTTACTGAAAATCAGTATATCATCCAGATATACGATAACAAATTTTCCGATGAAATCCTTCAAGACTTCATTCATCAACCTCATAAAGGTACTTGGCGCATTTGTTAAGCCAAATGACATAACAAGCCATCCATACAAACCTTCATTTGTCTTGAATGTTGTTTTCCATTCATCACCTTCTCTCATGCGAATCTGGTGATATCTTCTTTTCAGATCAATCTTTGAAAATTATTTTGATCCACTTAAGCAATCCATCAAATCATCCATCTGTGGCAATGGAAACCTATACCTGATGGTTATCTTGTTGATGGATCCTGAGTCGGTACACATTCTCCAACCTCCATCTCTTTTTGGACTGAGTACCGTTGGAACGACACACAGACTCAAACTTTCCCTGACCAATCCTTTGTCTAGCAGCTCCTGGACCTGCTTCTTGACCTTGTCATTTTCTTGTGGCATCAAACTGTACGTGGATTTATTCAAAAAACTAGCTCCTAGTATGAGGTCTATATGATGACTCACACTCCTCATCGGTGGCAACGAACGAGGTGATTCGTCCACCACAATGTCAGCTAACTCTTCCAGTAGTTCCTGAATTTCTCCTGGAAAATCATCTAATCTCATGCTAGTCAAAACGATCCTTGGTTTCTTGACCACAAAGAATTGTGGATCTTCTTTCTTCTTCATCTCCGTAAGAATCTCCTTCCCACTCATGAGGAGTACAGTATTTCTCCCTTCTGGTTTCACCTCCTTATATTTTATTCGAAGCAACATATAAGTTCTTCCATTCTTCTCTATGGTATATGTATTCATCTTCCCATCATGAATCACATTTCTATCATATTGACATGGTTTTCCCAGCAATAAATGATAGACATCCATAGGAATAACATCAAAGAGTATTTTATCATTATACCCTCCTATTTTGAATTCAACTAAACACTGTTTAGTGACATTTACCTGATGTCCCTTCTGTAGCCATGAAACTTTGTATGGACTCGGGTGATCAATCATCTCCAGCTCCAGCTTTGCTACCATATTGGTTGAAACAATATTATTTGTGCTACCGCTGTCCATGATAACCTTGCATACCCTATCTTTGGTTTTGCAAGCAATTCTGAAAAGTCTGTTTCTTTGAGCTGAGTCCTCCACCTCCTTCTCAGGTGTTAAGAGAACCTTACGCATCATCAATGACCTTCCGCCTTCAGCATCTTCTCCTTCAACATCTCGCCTCTGGGCCTCGACGATGTGAGTCTCTCCACTGTCCTTCTTTTTCTCTAGACACTCGAATGACTTGTGCCCAGTTTTTCCACATGTGAAGCATGTGATTACTCCACCTCTTCCTCTTCCTCTACCTCTAATATGAGGAATCATGTTATTATCAGCGTATCCTCTGCTCTGCTCTGTATGTGACCCTCTCTATTCAAAATTTTGGCCACGCTATGAACTTCCATGTTTCTCGGTTCTAGTCTGAGGCTTTTTCCATTCGTCCTTGGGCTTCTGGTATTTATCTTGGACAACCGATTTTCCTTTGGGATGACTCCTTCCTCGACCTCTTTGACCTTGCTTATGACTCAGCTTCTCTTCAGATTTCAAAGTCATTTGATAAGAATCCTCCATCATTCAGATGGTTTCCATGCTCATCTCATCCTGGATATCATATCTCAGGCCATTCATATACTTAGCAACTTTCTCATCATCGCTCTCCTGATGAGCTTCCCTAATGTTTAGTCGATAGAATTCCTCTGTGTATTCTTTCACTATCATCAGCTTCTGTCTCAGGTTCTGCATCCTCTTGAACAGAGTTATTTGATAATCTCTGGGGATGAATTTTTCCTTCATCTTAGCAATCATCCGATCCCATCTTTTAATTTTTTGGTTGCCCTTGCAGCGTCTATCTGCTTGTATCTTGTGCCACCATAATGCTACGTGTCCCTTCAATCTCATGATAGCATGCCTAAATTTCTTATTCTCTTCAACATCTTCATAATCGAAGTATGTATCCGGAGCTCTAATCCAATCTAAAACCTCTTCCACATCCAGATTCCCCTCATAAACTGAAATGTCCATCTTCATTTCTGCAACCATCTGTGCAATAGCTTTGATTAGACATTCATTGGTTGGATCCATGACTACAACTTATTCTTCTTGTTTAGCTTCAACCTCGCTTTCAGAATCACTTAGATTCCCAGCATCGACTGTGCCTCTTTATGTTGTCTCCATATCTTCGAGTCTAGCTCATAGATCATGTATCTCTCTTTCCATTTTTGGATTCTGCGCTTGCCTACCCCTTCTCCTCGGGTTTTCTCTTTTCTCTAGATCGGGTGACTGTCTATCCCATCTCCTTGGTGGCATGGTGAATTTCCTTCTTCTCTGCTACAGAAAGAAAATAAATAACCTAGCTTTGATACCACTTTGACGCAGGTGCTCCCGCTATGCACGTCCGCTCACAGGATCTCTCCTCCTTCCTCGGCCCAAAGAACTGAAAGTTTCTTCTATTTCCCTATTAGGAAATTTTCCACACACAACAACTAAACATTGGATCTCCCTTTCTTCTAAATCAATGTTGGCCTCTTCTTATTATCGGGGTTCCCTCTATCGAGATTTTGACACCCGTGATGTTCAAACTACTTGTTTCACCGATCCCCAATCCCTGATGCACTCCTTTGTTGCCTTATCCCCACCTGGCTAAGCCTCTAGTCCACACAACCATCTTCTATAAGACCGTGGTCATAACTCCCATTGGGGTTTCGAGCATTCCAATGTCGAAATACACATGCCCTCAGGACTCGCGATTCCTCGAATCCCGATGCGCCCTTTACGTGTTAGCTCTCCTGGCTATAGGATTTGGACCATATGACCATTAACCTGTGACCACAGTCTTATCCCCGTGGGGGATACAGGGTTTCAAATGTTGCAAAACACTTTCCCATGAAATTCTCAATTCCTCGAATCTTGATTCGCCGCTATACGGACGACTGGCTCCCACTATGGCACTTCCCCCCTTTCCTACGTGCTGATAGTTGTCTGCACGGTGGCACCTTCCTCCTCATCTGGGTTTCACGGTTTGTGATTTCAAAATGCGTAAACACTTTGTCACCAGGATCCCCTATATCCCGATGACCAAAAAACTGATAGATGGCTCCACTGTCGGGACTTTTCCTGGTGGCGCTGACTTCTGCCACGCATCCCCCTCTGATGGATGGTCCCGATTTCTCTGGGGTTTCGTGACTTGTGATGTCCCAACTTTCTTGTCCTCAGGAACTACGATTTCCTAATGCCAAATACCTGACTCCCGACGCCTTCGATCTCCGCCGCGTGTCCCAACTAACGGATGGTCCAGATCTTCCCAGGACTTTGGGGTTTCAAATGTTGAAAAAAATTCGACCATAAGACTACCGATATTTCGAATCCCGATGGTAAACCTCGTGCAACTCCTGTCTGATCCGACGGTTGACGGGTAACTGATCAATGATCCAGTGAATCACGACTCCTGGAGCTTTAACTCCGAACAGGGTCGTAACCTCTTGGCTTCTTTGGCATATCCAATGGATGATGGGATTCCACAAATCCTCTCCATTGGATCCTGACCATTGATTTCTTTATCCTCAGGGATTTCTTGAAGACAACCAAGTGTTCATCTGCGCTCACTCGTCCTCCTACGTCCAATCCCGCAACACTTGTTTTAGATGCTTCACGGCGCAAACTTCCAGTGCTTGTCCTCGATGAGCTTAAAATATTTATCCCTCCTGAGCTTCCACACACCTCTGAGTCTCCACAAAGACTCTTGCACGCACTCCTTGCTGCGATCCTCAAACACTTCCAAGTGTTGAGTTCTTTTGACTTTGCGCACACCTGCAGCAGCAGTCCTTCAAATATTCTGCTCAAATTCCCAACTGAGACTCTATCTAAACCTGCGCACTCCTGGAATGGCTCCAGTAACCCAATTTCAATTATGGGTGAACGAGAACAAGAGTTAAATCACCTGAGCCTCCATCAACACACTCTCTGCCAACGTTTTTTATTGCACTCCTTGCAGGAATCCTCACTCAGATAGAGAAACAATTGAAACTCAATTCTTCTTCCCCTCAGATTTCAAAATCAAACATGAAATCATATACACAACAATAAAGAAAATTCATAATAGGAAAACAAACACTCATGAGTACATCATTTAACACCAACACACAGAGAATAGACACAAGACCATGGATTTGAATCAATTTCTTCTATTAATTCAAGATCTATACATGGATGTTCTTCTATAGCTCTCTGTTATTCTCCTGTTCTCTTCCTGCTTCAACAATCATGCTCTCTCTTCTACAATGTACAATGAGGGTGTCTCTATTTGTTTTCCCTCCTTCTTCTAAAACTGTCTAATCTATGAATTCAAGTCTACCTACCTGCATTAACTAGATTAAATGCCTCCTATCTACTAAGGATGAAAGCGAATCGCTCAAGTTCCAATACAAGGCTCTCTTTCATAAATGGCTTCATTAAAGATTTGGCGCATCAACTTCAAAAATATTTTCAAGCAATTTATCATGTGCTCAAAAATACATTTCTCTTTCTCCACGCTCGCTTGATATTTGAGATGCTCCTGCATCATACTCCCTTTCTTGAAAAAATTACATGGGCTCCTATCAATGAGCTCTTGCATGGTATATCCATGCTTCTGTATCTCTGCTTCATTTTCCAAGCTGGCATCTTCCACTGGATGGCCCTTCCATTTGACCAGATACTCATAGTATTCTTTCCTCCTGGTCTCCTTACCGACTCGTGTGTCCAATATCTGTTCCATCTGTGGCTTCTCTACAACTAGCATTTGCTTCTGCCATTGAACCTCTAGTTATTTATCATTTGTTCCTACTTCTTCAGCTTTATATGGATATAAATCTGTGACATTGAATATCGAAGATATTCCGATCCCATCCGGTAGCTCGATCTCATAAGAATTTTCCCCCAATTTCTTCAAGACCTTACATGGCACGATTTTCTTCATTTTCAATTTATTGTATGTTCCCCTTGGGAACCTCTCTTTCCTAAAATGTGCCAGAACTAATTCACCAACCTCGAACTGAAGTTGTCTCTTCCACTGGTCGACTCTGCGCTTATATTCATGACTTGAATCTAGCAATCGCTGCTTCACCTGGCCGTGAAGTTCTTTCATCGCCTCTGCGAACTCTTTGGCACTTGCGCTCCTAGTCGCAGTCATAGTTTGTTATGAATCCCTTAATTCAGAAACTCCTCTCGGTTGCATTCCATACACAATATGAAATGGACTTTGGCATGTTCTCTTGTTCATTGAGTTGTTATACGCAAACTCTACCTACGATAATACATTGTCCCACTGGCTGTGGTGCTCTATAACCAAGCTTCTCAGCAAGTCTCCCAGACTTTTGTTCACCACTTCTATTTTCCCATCTATCTAAGGATGATAGGAAGAACTAAACATCAAGTTACTCTGCATCTTCTTCCACAGTGTCCTCCAGAAATGTCCCATGAAGTTTGTATCTATGTCCGAGACTATACTTCTGGGTAAGCCGTGAAGTCGAATGACCTCTTTGAAAAGCAGATTTGCGATGTGAGTTGCATCACTGGTTTTCTGGCATGGGATAAAATGTGCCATCTTGGAAAACCTATCCACTACCACAAAGACTGAATCAAATCCTCTTTGAATCCTTGGCAATCCCAATACGAAATCCATGATGATTTCATCCCATGGCCTCTCAGGTATGGGCAATGGTTGATAAAAACCCGCATTCTGCTTTCTTCCCTTTGAATGCTGGCAAATTCTGCATCTGTCCACAAAACTCTTGACCTCTGACCACATCCCTGGACAAAAGTATGACTCACTCAGCTTTTCAAATATTTTATCATGACTGAAGTGTCCGGCCAATCCTCCAGTGTGTTTCTCCTTTAGCATATTCTCCCTCATGGAGCAATTTGGAATACATAGTTGATTCCCTTTAAATATCAATCCTTCCTGGATCATGTATTTGGCCCACTCACTTCTATCTCTGAGAAATGGATTCTCAGTTTCTTCATACGCTTCCGTGAAGTCTGGATCATCTGCGTACATGTCTTTAATATCATCAAAACCTAACGTCTTGACTTTGAACTCCTGCAACAACAAACACTTCCTGCTCAAAGCATCAACAACTTTGTTAGCAGTACCAGAAATATGTTTTATCAAAAAATTGAAATTATGCATGTACTCAACCCATTTAACATGCCTCTGATTCAACTTTTCCTTTTGATTCACAAATTGTAATGCATGGTTATCACTATATAAAACAAATTTCTTTGGAATCAAATAGTGCCTCCATTTTTTCAATGCCTATATGATGGCATAGAATTCCTTATCATACGTGGAGTACTTTTCTTTTGCCTCATTCAGCTTTGCACTGAAATATGAAATCAGTATGTCCTCCTGACTCAAGACCACTCCTATTGCAAATCTTCTTGCATCACATTTTACCTAAAATGTCTTTTGAAAATCCGGCAACACCAGAATTGGTTGTTCTGTAATCTTTCGTTTCAACAAATTGAAATTTTTTTCAGCCTCTTTAGTCCAGTGAAAAGATTTATGTCTTTTCTTCACTGTATCCATCATTGCTGCACTAATCCCACTGAAATTCCTAATGAATTTTTGGTATAAACTAGCCAAACCATGAAAGCTTCTCACCTCAAATATGTTTCTCGGTGATGGCCAATTCTTGATTACCTCCACTTTATCTAGATCCATCCTTAACTCATTTGTCGAAATAACAAACCCCAAGTAAATGAGTTTTGTCTTCATAAATAAAGATTTCCTCATGTTAATCAACAACTTCTCCTGATGTAGCTTCTTCATCACAATGTCTAAATGCTTTAGATGTTCAGCCTCCGTTTTAATGAAAATCAGTATATCATCCAGATATACGATAACAAATTTTCAGATGAAATCCTTCAGGACTTCATTCATCAACCTCATAAAGGTACTTGGCACATTTGTTAAGCCAAACGGAATAAAAAACCATTCATACAAACCTTCGCTTGTCTTGAATGTTATTTTCCATTCATCACCTTCTCTCATGCGAATCTGGTGATATCCGCTTTTCAGATCAATCTTTGAAAAGTATTTTGCTCCACTTAGGAAATCCATCAAATCATCCATCCGCAGGAATGGAAACTTGTACTTGATGGTTATCTTGTTGATGGCTCTTGAGTCGGTACACATTATCCAACCTCCATCTTTTTTTGGACTGGGTACCATTGGAACAACACACAGACTCAAACTTTCCCTAACCAATCCTCTGTCTAGCATCTCTTGGACCTGCTTCTTAACCTCGTCATTTTCTTGTGGCGTCAACCTATACATGGATTTATTCAGCAAACTAGCTCCTGGTATGAGGTCTATATGATGAATCACACTCCTCATCGGTGGCAATGAACAAGGTAATTCGTCCACCACGATGTCAACAAACTCTTCTAGTGGTTCCTAAATTTCTCCTGGAAAATCGTCTACTCTCGTGCTAGTCAAAATGATCCTTGGTTTCCTAACCACAAAGAATTGTGGATCTTCTTTCTTCTTCACCTCCATAAGAAAATCTTTCCCACTCATGAGGATTAAAGTATTTCTCCCTTCTGGTTTCACCTCCTTATCTTTTATTGGAAGCAACATATGAGTTCTTCCATTCTTCTCTAATGTATATGTTTTCATCTTCCCATTATGAATCACATTTCTATGATATTTCCATGGTCTGCCTAGCAATAAATGACAGACATCCATAGGAATAACATCACATAGTATTTTATCATTATACCCTCCTATTTTGAACTCAACTAAACACTGTTTAGTGACATTTACCTGATGTCCCTTTTGTAGCCATGAAACTTTGTATGGACTTGGGTGATCAGTCGTCTCCATCTCCAGCTTTTCTACCATCTCGGTTGAAACGAGATTATCTGTGCTACCGCTGTCCACGATAAACTTGCATACCCTGTCTTTGGTTTTGCAAGCAGTTCTGAAAAGTCTGTTTCTTTGAGCTGAGTCCTCCACCTCCTTCTCGGGTGTTAAGAGAACCTTACGCATCATAAATGACCTTCCGCCTTCATAGTCTTCTCCTTCAAAATCTCACCTCTGGGCCTCGGCGATGTGAGTCTCTCCACTGTCCTTCTTTTTATCTGGACACTCGAATGACTTGTGCCCATTTTTTCCACATGTGAAGCATGTGATTACTCCACCTCTTCCTCTTCCTCTACCTTTGGTATGAGGAATCATGTTATTATCAGCGTATCCTTCACTCTGCTCTGTATGCTGCCCTCTCTGTTCAACATGCTGGACTCACTGTGAACTTCCACCTTTCTTGGTTCTAGTCTAAGGATTTTTCCAGTCATCCTTAGGCTTCTGGTATTTATCTTGGACAACCAATTTGCCTTTGGGATGACTCGTGCCTCGACCTCTTTGACCTTTCTTATGACTCAGCTTCTTATCAACTTTGAAAGCCATTTGATAGGCATCCTCCACCATTCGGACAGTTTCCATGCTCATATCATCCTAGATATCATATCTTAGGACATTCATATACCTGGCAACTTTCTCATCATCGCTCTCCCGGTGACCTGCACTGATGTTCAGTCGATAGAATTCCTCCGTGTATTCTTTTACTGTCATCAGCTTCTGTCTCAGGTTCTCCATCCTCCTGAACAAAGTGATTTGATAATCTCTGGGGATGAATTTTGCCTTCATCTTTGCAATCATCCAATCCCAACTTTTACTTTTTTGCTTTCCCTTGCAGCGTCTATCTGCTTGTAGCTCGTCCCACCATAATGCTGCGTGTCCCTTCAATCTTGTGACAGCAAGCCTGACTTTCTTATCCTCTTCAACATATTCATAATCGAAGTATGTATCCAGAGCTCTAATCCAATCTAAAATCTCTTCCGCATCGAGATTCCCCTCATAAACTGGAATGTCCATCTTCATTTTTGCACCCATCGGTGCAATAGCTTTGATTAGACGTTCATTGGATACATCCTCAGCTACAACTTCTTCTTCTTGTTCAACTTCAACCTTGCTTTCGGAATCACTTAGATTCCCATCATCGACTGTGTGTCTTTGTGCTGTCTCCATATCTTCAAGTCTAGCTCGTAGATCACGTATCTCTCTTTCCATTTCTGGATTCTGCGCTTGCCTGCTCCTTCTCCTCAGGTTTTCTCTTTCCTCTGGATTGGGTGACTATCTATCCCGTCTCCTTGGCGGCATGGTGAATTTCTTTCTTCTCTACTACATAAAGAAAAGAAATAACCTAGCTCTGATACCACTTTGATGCAGGCACACCCGCTATGCACGTCCGCTCACAGGATCTCTCCTCCTTCCTCGGCCCGAAGAACTAAATGGTTCTTCTATTTCCCTATTGGAAAAAATTTCACCCACAACAAATAAACACTGGATCTCCCTTTCTTCTAAATCAACGCTGGCCTCTTCTTATTATCGGGGTTCCTTCTATCGAGATTTTGACACCCGTGATGTTCAAACTACTTGTTTCACCGATCCCCAATCCCCGATGCACTCCTTTGTTGCCTTAGCCCCACCTGACTAAGCCTCTAGTCCACTCGACCATCTTCTAGAAGACCACAGTCATAACTCCCATCGGGGTTTTGAGCATTCCAATGTCGAAATACACATGCCCTCAGGACTCGCAATTCCTCGAATCTCGACACGCCCTTTACGCGTTAGCTCTCCTGGCTATAGGCTTTGGCCCATATGACCGTTAACCTGTGACTGCAGTCTTATCCCCATCGTGGCTACGGGGTTTCAAATGTTGCAAAACACTTTCCCACAGGATTCTCGATTCCTCGAATCTCGATTTGCCGCTATACGGACAGTTGGCTCCCACTATGGCGCTTCTCCCCTTTCCTATGTCCTGACAGTTGTCCCAATGGTGGCACATTCCTCCTCGTCAGGGTTTCACGGTTCACGATTTCAAAATGCGTAAACACGTTGTCACCAGGATCCCTGATATCTCGATGACCAAAACACCGATAGATGGCTCCCCTGTCGGGACATTTCCCGGTGGCGCTGACTTCTGCCACACGTCCCCCTCTGATGGACGGTCTCGATTTCTCCTAGGTTTTGTGACTTGTGATGTCCCAACTTTCTTTTCCTTAGGAACTTCGATTTCCCGATGCCAAATATCCCGACTCCCGACACCTCCGATCTCCGTCGCCTGTCCCAACTAACGGATGGTCCATATCTTCCTGAGACTTCGGGGTTTCAAATGTCGAAAAACATTTGACCACAGGACTATTGATATTTCGAATACCAATGGTAAACCTCGTGCAACTCCTATCTGATCCGATGGCTGATGGGTAACTAATCAATGATCCAGTGACTCACGACTCATGGAGCTTGAACTCTGAACACGGTCATAACCTCTTGGCTTCTTTGGTATATCCAACAGCTGACGAGATTCCACAAATCCTCTCCACTGGATATTGACTGTCGATTTCTTCCTCCTTGGGGGTTTCTTGAAGACAACCAAGTGTTCCTCTGTTCTCACTCATCCTCCTGCGTGCAATGCTACAACACTGGTTTTAGATGCTCAATGGCGCAAACTTCCATTGCTTCTCTTCGACAAGCTTAAAAGATTTATACCTCCTGATCTTCCACACACCTCTGAGTCTCCACGAAGACTCTTGCACGCACTCCTTGCGGTGATCCTCGAACACTTCCAAGTGTTGAGTTCTTCTGACTCTGCACACACCTGCAGCAGCAGTCCTTCAAAGCTTCTTCTCAGATTCCCAACTGAGACTCTCTCTAAGCCTGTGCACTCCTTGCACGACTCGAGTAACCCAATTTCACTTCTGGGTGAATGAGAAAAATATTTAAACCACCTGATCCTCTGTCAACGCACTCTCTGCAGACGTTTTCAACTACACTCCTTGCAGGAATCCTCACTTAGATAGAGAAACAATTGAAACTCAATTCTTCTTCCCCTCAGATTTCAAACTAAAACATGAAATCATATACACAGCAATAAAGCAAATGCATAACAGGAAAACAAACACTCATGAGCACATCATTTAACACCAACACACATAGAACAGACACAAGACCATGGATTTGAATCAACTTCTTCTATTAATTCAAGATCTATACATGGATGTTCTTCTACATCTCTCTGCTATTCTTCTGTGCTCTTCCTGCTTCAACAATCATGCTCTCTCTTCTACAATATTCAATGAGGGTGTCTATATTCATTTTCCCTCCTTCTTCTAAAACTGTCTAATCTATGAATTCAAGTCTATCTACCTGCATTAACTAGATTAAATGCCTCCTATCTACTAAGGACGAGAGTGAATCGCTCAAGGTCCATTACAATATACAAAGGCGCTCTTTCATAAATGGCTTCATTAAAGATTTGGCGCATCAAATTCAAAAATATTTTCAAGCAATTTATCATGTGCTCAAAAATACATTTCGCTTGCTTCATGCTCGCTTGATATTTGCGATGCTCCTACATCACAAGAGAAGCAGCTCACCAAGATGTAGATTCAACAAATGGTTTTCTCTCTCCTCGGGGAACTCAATGAAATGGATACCATTGCTTCCTAAGGAGGGATAATTGATCCAGGTGGATATCTCTAGCCACCCACCTTTTCCAAATGGCTAAAAATGACTTTCTGGCAATTTTGGCAATTTACTATTTTTAATAGGTTCTAACTTTCGGGGCCATTTTAAGGGCCCAAATGAAGGTTTTTCAAGATCAATATTCCCAATGATACCCTAAATCATGATTGAGCCCCCAAAATGAATCTCCTCAATGATACCTTTCCAACGAGCTATCACACGCCTAAAACGGAGATCGTATGCAAAAGTTACGACCCCGGGAAGTTGATGTACTAACTTACCCAAACGGGGCCCACATGACTTTTGATGCTTCATCTCCTAGGGTTAGGTTTTTGGATGTCTATGAATTTTGGCATTCCTGTTTATTGTAAAAAATGCCTTCAGAGCCTCATTGTAACCATCTTCTTGCGAATGCGAGTATCCGTCACATCTCTTCTCAGAGATAAGCTGCCACCATTCTAGTGAGTCTTTCAATCTGTATTTTTACAGTCTCTATACATTTCTTTCATTAGTAGAAATTGTGTATTAGTGTATATCTGTGTTTATGGTTGCATCTCTGATACATCTCTATTATATTATTGAATATCTGTGATATCTCTGTGCATTTCTTTATTATATCTCCGATCTCATTTCGTGCCGAAAATAATCCAGATCAGGAGGCTAGCACAACAAGCTTTGTATATCCAGTCTCTACTACATCCCAAACATCATCACCCAAGGCCATTAAGTATGTTCTCATTCTTATCTTCCAGAAGGAAAAATTTGTTCCATCAAACAGAGGGGGCTTAGAGGCTGAAGTCCCTTCATGACTTGTCATGTTTAAGCTTACAGATCTACCTTTGAATAAAAGGAACCCACTCTGATACCAATTGTTGAAATTACTAAGACAACTGAGAGGGGGGGGTGAATCAGTTGTTATTGTGCGTAAACAATTTTAAGTCTATTAATAGATTGTTAATATTTCTTCAAGTGATCATCAACATTATATAGCATATGGACAATAAAAGTAATGAGAATCAGTCACACATAAGGTATACACAGAGACATATTTTCACGAGGAAACCCATAAAGGGAGAAAACCTCTTCTTCCTTGAAATGATAGGCAGTCTTTTAAGTTTTGTACATCATCTCTAATTGAGAACCAACTCAATGTGAGGCTGGTACCTCTGTTTTACAAGCTACAACTTGTTTCAGAGCACCAACTCTCTGGTTTCTCAAGCACCCACTAGAAGGAAGCACCAACTCCCTTAATGTTCCAGCACCAACTAGATGGAAGCACCAACTTCCAGTTACACAGGCTCCAACCTATATAATAGAGAACACTTGTTCTCCCTTGCACCACCCTGCCAACCAAGTTTCTCTGGCTACAACTAGATGGAAGCTACAACTCCCTGTGTTCAAGTACCCACTTGAACCTCTAAGGAAAACAGTCCTCCCTAGAACCTCCCAACCACCCTGGAATATAAATGAATAATTAAACAACCAACTACACAGATAAATCGATTCTAACCACTTCTTCTATGTTCTGTAAATCTGCTCTGCTTCAACTTGTTCTGTAATTCTTCTATGCTTTAAGTCTTTTCCTCACCTATTACTCTTCTCTGAGTTTTATCTCACACTGCGCATATTCTCAGTCTCGCACTGCGCATCCTGTGATTTTCCCTTTCTTCTTACCAACATTGCCAACCACGCACAACCTGTCTCTTCTTCTTTTATGTGCCACGCCCACAACAGTTACACTTCGAATCTTCTGAGGCAAAAGAAAAACCATCTCAGCAACTGAAACGCCAACCGATCAGGAATCATGAATTAGTTTTCCTAACTGATTCGTAACTGATGAATTACTGTGAGAGAGAATAGTAGCCCTCTGATCATATTTAATTTTATCTGCACCGTTGGATGAACATTATTAATCTTGCCTTTAAATCAGGTTTCGGCGTTTCATCATTCCTGTTGCCAAGTGTCTCGACACTTCATATCGCGATCTCTGAAACTCCGATAAAGAGATTTTCTATGCTAGCTTCTTCCTCTATATGACCATGGCCATGACCAAGCACTTATGCAAAAAGTGCTTTTCGCGAATTCACATTTCATGAATCTGGAGATGAGGCATCTCGACTCTCCAAGTCACGATCCCCAAAACCCCGAGATGGAGTTGATATCAACTTTCCACGATCTTGATGAATCTACGGTCCAGATCTCATCGTGAATTCACATCTCGCGATTCCTTCGATGGAGGTTCTTGTCACTCCAAGTTGTGATAGGCAAAAATCCGAAATGAAGCTTAGATCAACGGTCCATGATCTCGATGAATCTACGGTCCAAATCTCATCGTGAATTTGCATCTCACAATTTTCGATGGAGGTTCTTGTCACTCCAAGTTACGATAGGAGAAACTTTGAAATGAATCTTAGATCAACAGTCCAGATCACACCTTGATCTGACGAGTGCAATTAAATCACAATTTCAATGGTTATGTTTCTTGCCTTTCCAAGTCGCGATTTGCGAAACGCTGAAATGGAGTCGGATCAACAGTCAAGACCACACCTTGATATGACGACTGCAATTAAATTGCGATTTCACATATAACAATTTCGATGGTTATGTTTCTTACCTTTCCAAGTCGCGATAGGTGAATCTCCAATATGGAGCTCAGATCAACGGTCCAGAACAAACCTTGAACTGATGGCTAAGATAGTTTCACAATTTCGCATATCGCAAATTCAAGAGGTTAGGGAACCGCATTCCTTTGACTTTCCAGTCAGTGACATGATGATATTTTTCCACATGTCCTTCCTGAATATGGATGGTCCTCCTTTCAAGATTTTGTGAGCCCGTTTCTCCTTGCACTTTAATGAATGTGCAGGTTCTTCATGATCCAACGATGATTGAATCTGACACTCAGATCTAATGCCTGAGATCTATCCTCCTCTTCTGTGCATTCTTGTTGTCTACTAACAGATCTGACGGTCCCCCTTCTTTCGGGAATTTTGAATGGGATCCAACAATTAGAAATGCTTCTCCTCCCGAGCTTACTTTGTTCTGCTTACTTTGATCTTTCCATCGATGATTCTTGTCAACAATCCTCTGTACTATCTCTTCTAAGCTTATTTGAATCTTCTCTGTAGCGTCTTCTCATAATGCCAATCTATTACATACTCTTTGTACTCATGCCATCTTCATTTTTGTTCTTTCCATCAATGACAAGCATTCACTGTCTATTAAATATTTGCCAATAATATTCATAACATTCAGAAAAAATAAGTATATAATGACAGATCAATTGATCACAAAAGTAGTATTCCCACACATGTGTCAGTTGGCATAATTCTATTATTATATTCCACGTATGCATTTAAGAAGGGATATCTTCATTATAGGTTATTATAGGCATACATTTGATATGTGATGATCAATTGCAACCATATAGTATAGTGACAGATGGGTCAACATTGTGCACAGTTGAACAACAGAGTTATGGATAGTATGTGTCACATGGTTATATATGGATTCATGAGATGCCTAGCAGGTACATAGAGCACGGGTTTGATAAGATGCACAAAAGTTTATGTACAATAAGAATCAGTGGAATCAGTTGGAATAATTTGGTCATGGAAAGGCAAGTTGTGAATGGTATATTAGAACAAGGAAAGATAAATTTTCAGCAAAAGCTATATCATCAAAATGAAATCATTTGATATCGTCGTTCAGTGAACATGAAAAGTGATTGAAGAAAGAAAATTTTGAATGATTTTTATATATGTCAGTGAAACTCAAGAGAAAGCACCAATGGATAATAAGTAGCACTAGAAGAGAGGAAATGAAACCTTTCACAGGTATCTCTACAACTTGCAGAGAAGGAAAATCATCAGAGAGAAATACCCAGGAAGCAACATCAACAACATGCATACAGGGGGAGACATACCCATAGGAGGGGGGAATTATTTTCCTATGATTGATTAAAGAAGGAATAGTATTAGGAGGAGACATATCGACAGGGGGGCAGTGAGAAACATTGATGAGGAACAATGGTCTCATGGGGACCATGAGAATAAGTGTTTATGTCAATGTTGGTGTTGCAATCAATGCCAAAGGGGTATATTGTTTTACAGATGATTTGGATAGTTGGTTGTCATTGATGTCAACCCTTGGAGAGTGATCTTGGATATTGATGTCAACCCTTAGAGATTGATGTCAATTCTTGGAGAATTCTAAAATCCCCAAAGATGTGGATGAGATCATTGGACAATTGGTTATCATCTGTATGATTGAGATTGATGAGGAGTTCATTGAGTACAAACATAATTACCAACTTAATGAGAACTCTACAAAGTTCTTGTTTTTTGAGGGGTCACAATTTTTACCCCATTTTCAAAAATGGTGCTACCAGTAGCACCTCCCCTCCATTTTTAGGTCGTTTTTTGATATTTAAAATTTTATGATCCATAATGTTTCCACATTTTTTTTTTAAATGCTTCATATTTCATCTATTTTCAAATTTTTCAAATTTTGTTTTTCAAGAGTTCTTTTAGTCATTTTTCCATGCTTCTTTCAATCTTCAAAATAATTTTTACCATTTATTTTTTTGAAATTAAGATTTTTTGTCTCCTTA
>JZKD02S1673570.1:216819-252760 GCA_000966675.3 Picea glauca | reverse complement strand
AGTCGGTGACGGAGTGTGTTGTTAAGCCACTCCGTGTTGTTAAAGTCACCAGTTCGAAACCTGCGGGGACAAAAAATCCAACCATGTTAAGGGTTGGTGTGGCTCAGGCCGGGTGTGATCCCCGAGTGATTTTGACGGCTTAGATGCCCTTGAGTTGCAATTTCTCAAGCCGCAGGTTAATCGCGTAACCAACAGGTCCCGCACAAATTAACAAACAAAAAACTATAGTTATATTTAGGTATAATTATATATATTTTATAGTTATATATATTATATAGTTATATATGCAAATCATAATACTTCTCTTCTTGTTGTTTTGAAGGAGATATTTTATTTCTAACATTATATATCTGCAGTTTTCAATGAGAATAATAATTCTCTTTGGTTTTTATTTTTTTTCCCAGAATAATCTCTGTAGTTTCTCTGAATTTCTTTTGAACTTTTATGCGGTTTTCAAAAATTATTTTTGGCTTCTTAAACCGATTAAGCAATTGGAAATGTTAAATGAGGTGAGTCACATTTTACTGTGATTCAAATTCAATTTAAAATATATTTATAATCTATTAATGTAAAGAGATTTAAATATTTTTAATTTGTTTTTTATTTTAAGCTTCATAAGTAAAACTTTATTTGAGAGATAATAATTAATATCATTTTATCAATTAAAAAAAGATTATTTTGCATTTTTAAAGTCAATCCAAAATAATAATTGTTACATTTTTTTTCTCTTCTTTTCAATATGAGCACTCCACCACCTATTCAAAAAATTCATCCTAACATGGGGAGGCACCCCAAAATCACCCTAGATCCTTTATGATTATATGGAATCGGTAGAAAAAAGGAGAGAAGAGAGAGATGTAAAAATCCAAGTAGAGTTAGAATCATTAGAAAAAAAGAGTGAAGAAAGAGACGTAAAACTCGAAATAGAGGTAGAGGAAATGATTGATAAAAAAATTAAAGATAGAATTCAAACTCAAATAGATGATAGATTCTTAGGGTTCAAGAGCGAATTGCAGACAATGAATGATAGGATTCAAGAAATGGATAAAAATAAACAATCAATCCAAGAAGGAGGGGTTGAATAAAATCACAACTTGAGAGATATGATTAAAGAGCTAGAAGAAAATCTAAACAAAATTTTGACCCTCAATAATATGTAAAACAAATTGGATATCAAACCCATCAAAGAGGAAATGAATAAGATTATCGAACTGTACCATGAGCGTAACAAAAGATCCTTGAACCTCATATTTTTTGGTATAAAATAACAACAAGAGGAGGATACCCTAGCAATAGTAAAAGAAGAAAGGGGATAGGATCCTGAGTGTCCCAAATTCCTATTTATTATTATCCTTTTGGTCCTGTTATCACTCCATGATTTATGGAATTATTTTGGAAAAGAAGATTATCCTTTGGATATAAAGTCATGGTAAAAGAGTTGAAGGCCAGGTTGGATTTATGCGATATAATTCAACTTTGGACCATCTTGTTACCTTTAGGATCATTGCAGAGGAGTTATGCAATTCTAGAACCAGTCATTTTTGTTGTTTTGTTAACTTTAGAAAATCTTTTTACATGGTTCCTAGGGAAAATCTTTGGAATAGGTTGGAAGAGTTACAAGTTCCTCTCGAGTTGAGGGCTCCTGCAATAAGTATGTATGAGAATATTATGGGTAATTTTAAAAACACTAAGGTCTGGTCAAATGAGATTAGATGCAATATAAGAGTCAAACAAAGTTGTCCCTTGGCCCCTACCCTTTTTGGCATATACATTGACAAGTTAGAAGATTGCTTGGAAAAAGAAGGTCGTATCGGCCCCACTCTCACTGGTATAGTAATTAATATTCTTATTTATGCCCAATGATATCGTTCTTATGGCAAGGATTCCCCATCATCTTGAAAACCAAAAAAGAATCCTCAAGGATCTTTCCTCCAATATGGGTATGATTGTTAATATTTATAAGACCAAGGTCATGATTATTAAATCCAATAAGATCCCTTATGATACCTTCATATATGAAAACAACAACTTGTAAGAAGTGACTTCATACAAATATCTTGGAATTGATATTCACCACAAGCTCAATTGGAATTATAGCTTTGAGAAAATGATTATCGGGGGATGGAAATTTTATTATGGGCTTGAAAACAATTGTAAATCAGTTGATCTTTGGAGTTGGGATAAGAATAAAATCCTCTTTGAAAATCTTGTTAAACCTATTATTCTTTATGGATGTGAAGTGTGGGGTTGTAGTATCTCCCGTGAATCCTAGAAAAATATAGATAAAATACAAAAGAATTTTATAACCTATAATCTCAAAATTAAAGGAAATATGCCCTATCACATCCTCCTCTTACAAACAAGCCTCTCCCCCATTGAGAGCATGCCTATTACTAGATACCTAATGTATAAGAACAAGTTAAACATCATGGAAGACAAGAGTCTTGCTAAAATTGCTTCAAATTTGAGTTATAACCACCATTGACTCAAGCGAGGATGGAATAGAGGTGTTCTATCTTGGCTAAACTATTGGGGAATCATGGAAGACACCATTTTGTAGAATAAAGATACTATTAAAAAATACGTCATATTAAAATTTAAGGATAAAATGTGGTGTGATAAAGAGTTAGAGGAAAAAAGAAAATTAAGGCATTATAAGGATGTAATCAACCCTAATCTAGAAGATCAAAATTATCTATTTTTTTTTCCAAGTGTAAAGAAAAAAATAAGCATTGCTAAGATAAGAAAAAATTCTCACGAACTCCATAGTGAAAGTGGGCATTGGTCAATTCCTAAAATGCCATGGGATGAAAGAGTGTGTCACCTTTCTTGCACTAAGAGGGTTGAAGATGAAAAGCACATTCTCTTGGATTGTCTAGCCTATACCCATATTAAATCTCATTTTCAAAATGCTTTTCACACTACCAAACTTCCTAACCTCTTAACGCACCAAAAGTATGGTGATCTTGGAAAGCTTCTCTTAATGATTTTCGAGCACATAAAAAAAATTCTAAAGAATTTCAAGTAATCACTTACCCTCTTAAGGTCTAATAGATCAATTCGGTCTTAGTGGACATTAATCATCATCATCATCATCATCATCATCTGTGCGTGTGTGTGTGTGTGTAAAGACTTTATTTTTTTCTAAATTTTTAATAAAAGTTTGTATTTATTTTTTTTTAATGTTTTTAAATATAAAGTTTTAGGTTAGGTTGTTTTAATGTTTTTTTAATATTTTTGTTAATTTTGACATGTATTTGAGTAATTTTTTTTTTTTTTTTGGTAAATATAAATTATATTACCTTGCCTTAGCAAAAAACTTGTGTGTCTGAGTGTACATTATAGCGTGCCAACTATTCTACCACCATAGTGGAAACCAAAACATGTGGACAAGACAATTGTTCATTGTTCCAAAACTTTAAGAAAAAACGACAACTGTTGACTTACAGACAAGGGGACTTGCCACCTGTTCTACCGCTAGTGTAGAAAACAGAACATGCGATGGACAGAGTGCCCCAACCACCTATCGAACCTGAACCAATGACTATGGATTGAAAAAATTGTGAAAACTTAGCCATTAAACCAGAGAAAAAACATGTGACAATGTTAGGCATGGGGTGAGCCCAGACGTTCATCTTGATGGATTCTGAAGATGAAGGGTTGGAAGCAAGTTGGGTAGTGACTCTTATTAGGCTCGCTTGATAGGGTTTCATATAGGGCATCCAGATGTCTGTTGAAGAAACTATGGCGGTGTTGTTGCTCTGTCAAGTCCCTTCTCATCTCAAAAATCAAGACGCGGTGGTCTTTTGTGAGTCTGTAGGTGTCTAGAATTGGGTGACTATGGTCATCAACTTCATCATCATGAGCATGGTATTCATTCATAGTTGTTGCAGCATAGTCATTTGCAGTGGATTAATCCATGCCAAGGTCCTCGTCCATGGTGGGAGCTGAATTTCATCCAGAGTGATTCTCTGGAGGCGAGACTTCTTCTTCCACAATGCATCCCATCGCAACTCGCTCCTATAAGGGAATGGTGGTGCAAGTGGAAATTTCATGCTCCAGGGAAGTTGATAGAAAGAAAGGAAAACATTCCTCCCAGTTTGATAGAATTTCTTCTTCCATCAGGCATTCACCATGGAGACCCTCTATACTGGGAGTATGAGGCTTTGGTTGAGCCTATTCAAACCAATTCTGACCAAAATAACCCAGATGGTCCTCGCTTGGTATGCGATCTCGAGAGGCATGTCCTGGGTTGTTGTGTATGCAATTGAGAACTTTTGTACTAGAAGGATGAGGCTCTGGTTGAGTCTATTCAAACCAATTTTGACAAGAAGAACCCATATGGTCTTGCGCTTGGTATGAGAGCTCGAGAGGCAGGTCGTGGGCGGTTGTGTCTGTCAAAACGGCTATAGTAGTTTGGCCCTCATCGAGGCTTGCCTCTTTCTCATGACATGGCTAAGAAGAGTTCTTATTGGCATAGAGGTAGAATGAAGGTTCAACGCTTCAACAATGCACAAACAAAACCCTAACTACCGACCCTTTCAGAAACACCTATGAAGTAGATGAATTCTCACTCGAGGTAGAGGAAGGGGGGTTGTAGAACTCAAGTATCTACAACCTATATGCGACACAAATCTGTGACCACAATACTTTAACAAAGCACTTAGGAATTAACATTCATTATTCTTTAACCCTTATTCACATTGCAGGTTAAACCCTTACTACAGATTGACGTAGTAAAAACCAAGATCAAGCACCTCTAACCATTCAACACATAGCATCAAGGCATATCTAATCATTCATTCATGTATAAAGCACTAAGAGTCAATGGATCTACCTATTACACTAATATTATTACACTAAGCATTTAGATACATAAACAAAATTAACATCATAGTAAAAAGCACATTGACAGAGGATATACGTGGTTCACCCCAATGTGGGGCTACATACACCAATCTTCTTCTCTTCTTATTAGTCTCTTCCAATCTTCTTACATGCATCAAGATAGAATTCCAACTCTGCAAAGGACAGGAGATCTGTGCGCACCTCGCCAGATCCTCCTTCCCCGAGTTGTATCAAAGAACAAAGATTTACACAGTTTGTTTGTACCAAGCACTTACAAAATGCTTGGACCTAGCTCTGCAAGCCTTAACACATATTCTTGCACAAAGATAATATTAGAACTAAGTCATCGACCCTTTCTTACATCGCCTAGATACTTATTTATACATTAAAAAAGAGGCCTAACCATGGGTAAACCCATGGGCTGACATCCCATACCCGTTACATAAACCCTAAAACCCAAAAAGCATGCAAAAAGGGAGATATCCCACAATCTCCACTTCCCCTGGGTGCTTTGTCTTCGACCATCTTGTCGAAGTCCCAAAAATTCTCAAACATGAACAAGGTTCTCTCAAAAATTAGTCAAGGGCCAACAGACCCCCACCATTCACCTGTGACTCATCCCAAGTCACTTTGATCTAGGAAATATTGCTTTGAAGGCCTCTAGCTTAGCTTGAGCTACCTCGACTTGCTTCTTTTCCAGAGCATCCTTCTCAGTGAACTCCTGAATGACTTGCTCAGTGACAGACCCTTCCAGGAATTTTTCCACTATTGCGACCACATGTTCCAGCTGTGATCCTTATCCCTTGATCTCTTCAAAGAAGGTTTAGGCTTCATCCTACATTGGATGGAGTGGTTGTGTCACCTCCATCACTCTACTCTAGATGAGAGTGACTTGCTGTTGAAATATGCATTGCTCCTGTGCCCTCTTCCTCTTCTCCACTGCTATAAGAAACTTCAATTGTGCTTGCACTATAGACACTTTTTGCTTTGCCTCTTGGAGTTGTGCCTCCAATTTCCTCAGTTCTAGGTCTTCTGCAAGTTTCTCATAGGTCTGTGCAATTCAATTCCTTAATTGCTTGCATTATGAAGCCAACACCTTGATTCTTTTGACTACACTCCTGGCAGTTTATTCCCTCTGATCTTGGACTTTCTGCGGAGTGCTCATCACTATTTGCAGTTCTAACTCGACTACTCTTGCTTGAAGCTACTGAATGGATTTAGCGAGCTTCCCCACTTGTCTCTCATCTATCTCTTCTTCCATATGGTCCAAGCCTAACATAGAGCGAAGTGATCTAGCCATTGTCTCCTTGACTGCAGTTTTCTCTGTGAGCAACTGGTCTTTTTCTCTCTGAATCTGCTCTATGTACTCCTCAAACTTCGCTCTCATGTCATATTTTTCTTGTTGCGCAACAAAAAGTTTCTCTAGGGCTTTCACCTTTGACTTCTTCAAGGCCTCTATGGCCTATTCCTTTTCTTCCTATACTCGACAAAGGAAACCCTCTATAGCATATGCTATCCCTCAGAGTTGGGTGGGCTTGTCCCTCAATTCTACATATTCCTATGATGACAGTGTAGTCGACACTGCGCGGGTTAAATAGAGAGCTTGTTGTACCGCCTTCAGCTCTGCCTCAATTATGTCATACATTGTCTCCTTCTTTTCTTTGTTTGATTGCAAGATATCCGCCAAAGAATCTGCTACATTTGCGATGATGAGGTCAATATCATCCACTCCAGGTACATTCTCTGACTGAGGCTTATTGGCTCATGAATTCTTTTGTGTTGAGGGTTTATTCAAAGAAACCTTCCCTTTGTTTGATGTCTTGGACTATGTAAGGGGTTCCTTTGGTAGTGTTACTTCACCCTTTTCTTTCTTGTCTTCTTCCCCTTCCTTCTCTTGGTTTATTTCGTTGCCTCCTTCTCCTCCAAGTGAGTCATATGTAGTTTCCTTCTATGAGTTGTTTATATTTTGTACTTTATCCTTTTTCTTCTTCTTCTTAGCACTACTCGATCCATCCCACTCCATCCGGGTGACCAAAGGGCTTCTGATTATGTCTGGGTCAGAGAGCTCTGTATGCTTGACTGGTACAAGGAATTCAGCTGACCATTCCTTGGTTATTTCCTCCATGTCTTCATCATTCAATTTGTAGTAAGACTGTACCTCCTCCTTGCTTCCATCCATGTGTGCAATGATGTAAATGAAGTGGCGGTCTACGCAGAACTTCGCTACTGGATTGTAAGTATGCAAGGTGTTCAGGGTCATTTAGGGGAATGACTCAATGACACATGTGAGTTGTATGTAGCAAGTGTGAAAAACCACATTTTATTTCCACTGCTTCACCATGTCACTTGTATACCACAAGGTGGTGAACCTCGTGTCCAATGGTTCTGAAGGCTCAACTTTCAAGAATGTCTCTCCCTCCAGCATCTCTCAAGTGACAAATGATATGAGAATCAACATCCAACTAAAGTGGAACTCGTACCCTTGGTCCTATGCTTCACGACAGTCCTTCTCCAAATCATTGATGAGGTAGCTCACCCAATTCATTTGCATGCCCTCGATGCACTTCCCTATGAGGTTGATGATGAACCTTGTAACTTGTGTTGGTATGTTCTTATTGATGATCTTGCCAACAATCAATTGAAAAGCTAGGCACACTGCACTATCTTGGATGGAGGCCACCTTGTAGCCTCGCTTCCCCTTCTCCACATCGTCGTAGGTTTCCTTTATACACTGTGTCAGGGAGAAATATGCAACCTTCCCTGGATAGAATTGTTGAGGTTCCAGTCCTTGCATGCTTAGTCCAATGATCATGTGGATCAACATCAGATCCAAACTCACGCACCTGTCTAACCAGATATAACCTTATGGGTAGCATGACAGGAGTATTTTAACGCATGCGTTAACCTCCTAATGTCTTCCGAAGTGGGGGATCTTCATGACATTTATAATATTCGACCTTGCGATCTACTTAATCCATGGTTGGGGGACTATATTCAGCTTCTTCCAAGTTATCTTGGTTAGGTATCGATGTAGTGCAAGCAGTGCATAATTCTTCCTGTCTCCAAGGTTTAAATCGTTGATCTTAAGACCAGGGATTAGTCCTAGCTGCAATCCAACTACGTGTATCTTCTTCGGGAGGTACGCAGTGATGAGCATGTACTTGAAGTCATGCAGGACACTATCACGACAAACCGCGCCAGCCAGAGGTAGGATGTAGTCAAGCAAGACCAACGGGATCAGCTTCGCATTCTCGAGGTCGTAGCAATGCTTTCTTCTTTTCTCGGTTGTTGTTCATCTAGGAAGACATGCAGTCGAGGGGGAGGCTTGAAATCAAGCCATCGATGAGGCTTGCATGCCTACGGACATGACCTTCTCATCCATAAGGTCGATCAAGATTTATTCTACCTATTTCTCTACTGCTCTAAGGTCGCCGACATGCACACTCATAAACAAATAATTTGGGTAGGATACTAAACACTTAAGGTAGGAAAAATGGGTGGCGAGGTATATAAATCACAACGCGATAGAAACCATTTCTCTTGTTAGCTCGGATAATCACAATTTTCAAATGTGTCCCTGATGAGGCATTCAACGGATTAAATAAACAATGTTGTAATGGGTTCCTCCAACGAATAAAAAATCCTCAATCAATATGATTCTATCCTTTATGGCATGGAACCAATGGTCCAATGGCGATTTTTCTGGCAATAACTGTGTTTCTATCCATTATTGAGCATCATTCTAATGATCGGGATGCCTCTAATGGTCATATTGCTTCGCCATGGCGAAGTGTCATTCTACATTGTTGAGCTATTCTATCGAGGTTCAGGTTCTGTAAGCCTTCCTTTTGCAAAGTCCTCTTCGAAACTTCCTGCAATTTTTCTAGCTTCTCTTTCTTCTTACTATGCTTTCTGTCCTTCTTTCTTGTTACCTCAGTCTCTAGGTTCCTCTTTCCATTATTATTCCTATTTTCTCCTAGTAAAGGGACTTTTCATTGTTGAGGGTCTTTCAAAGGGTTCGAGTGTAGTACCTCTTCTCTTACTTCTTTAGGGGTAGGTGCTCTTCTCTCCTGCATGGATAGGTTTTGTAAGCCTTCTTGTGTTATTTCAATCTCGACAACCTTTTGCTACTTAGAATTTTCCTCTTTTTCTTGTATTAGTCTCGCTATTTTTCTGGTTATGAAGTCCCTTAATTCTTGCTTTTTTTGTTATGTGGCTTCCTCTTCTTCTTTCCTTCAGATTTGATCTTTCTCAATCTATGGATTTCCTAATAGAAGTGAAAAAGTAGTGTTATTCTCAACAAACTTAATGACCTCAAATTCTTCTTTAGTCGATGCTCCATGGGCTATCATAGGTATATGAGTAAGTCTTTCACATAGGGTTATCATCTTTCCTTTAACAAATCCTATCCCTCCCAATGAAGGAATCATAGCCGGCTTTCCCAAAATTTCCCAAGTGATTTCTGGCATGATATTCACCTATCTTTCTTCATCAAGAACAAAGTCTATGTCGAAGTATCCTATTCTTGTTTCTATGCATTCCTTCTCTTTTAAGATATCTGGTAAAATGATGTCTTTGTGATCATTCAGTGTTTCTTTCAGCTATAATAACATAATTTCAATTTCTTTTTGGTTCTCTATCATATCCTTGGTTTCTTGACCTTCTTCATGGTTTTATTTTCTTAGGTTCATCTTTTAAACTTTAGCAATCATTCTAGGGAAATCCAAAACCTCATGATCCACATCTTTACAACAAAGACAAATAGAACCTCTACCAAGGCATTCCTTAGAAAGATGTCTCGGTCTTCTGCAACTATAACAAAGTGTCAATCCTCTCTTTCTCTTAAATGATCCCCAAAATTTCTTGTACTATGCACTGGGATCACAGTGATGGACCTGCAACCTGCAAAAATTCTTTCTAGGGTCGTGCATCCATTTTTTAGTCCAAAACTTCTTTCTATGCATAAGAATAACATATCTTTCATTAACTCTATCAAATTTATTCAGATCAACTCTTTCTTCTAGTCATACACTAGTTTTCAGACTAGGACAATATCTATCAAACATACCTAAGTTCATACTTTCGAAGAAAAAATTTCCAGTCTCTCTACACCAAGAAATTACAAAACGCTTGCACTTAGATGTGCAATCCTTAACACATATTCTTTCACATTGATAATATTAGCACTAAGCCATCGACCCTTTCTTACATCTCTTAGATACTTATTTATACATTACAAAATAGGCATAAGTATAAGTAAACCCATGGGATGATATCCCATAGCCGTTACATAAACCCTAAAACCCAAAAATCTCTCAAAAAGGGTGAGATCCTGTGATCTTCGCTTTGCCTGAGTGCTTCGTCTTCGACCAGCCTGTCGAAGTCCAAAAAATGGTCAAACATGACCAATGTTCTCTCAAAACTTGGTCAAGGGCCAACAATACCCAGTAGACTGAAACACCTGTAGAGTAAGCTAAATCGTGGAGAAGAACTGGTGAAATGATGTTGTTATTTGGGCCCAAATTCCCAATATATAATATCCTGTAGGGTGAAAATACGAGGAGGATGGAGGCATTTATGGATCTGGTATCCATTACAACAAGTGTAATGGCCATAACCAAAATCGTACTGAAGCCAAGGAGCTGAGACTGAATATCCATTAAGGCCCAATGCACTAAACCTTGGCGCTCATGCAAACTAACCATCCAGAAAGGGGTGGGGGTGGTGGCAAGGGGCTTTAAATTCCCTCATAATCGCCCCATCTGACAAAGCATGTGGCCCATGTGTCACCCCATCCATGTATTTTTTTGTTTTTTTAACGTTTCAAGAGATTTTTCAGTATTTTTGTTTCTCAAAAAAGAAATATATATTTTTCTAAAATTTCAAATTTGGATTTAAGGGTTGATGTTTTGATTTTGTTTAGAGTAATGATGATTTATTTTACCACTTTAAAAAATGTATCATTTTAATACCTCAATTTTAGAATGAGTGCTACCAGTAGTAATACTTTTCATTTTGATGGTTTATTATGAGGTATTAGTTTTAATGACACCAATTGCTAAAAATACAATTTCAAACTAACTATAATTTTGACGTTTTGAAAAAACATTTTTTTTTATCTAACATCATTTTTTTATTTAAGTGTTGATTTTAAGCATTTTCTGAGCTACTTTATGAGTTTTGAAGGCCATGCTTAAAAAACGGAGATACCAGTGGGACCACTTTTTGATTTAGGGGTTGATTTTCATGTTTTCTATGCAAAAATATGATTTTTTGGGGCCAGAGTTCTCGTATTGAGGTCACGGTTCTCGTTAAGTCAGTAACTTTGTTTAAATTTGATGTAGTCTACATGTAGCCTCAGAGGTGTGGTTATGGGACTCGAAGTTGATTAAGAAATAACGACATGAAGGACACTGGAATCGCAGTTAATACTATCATGTATGGATAGTACACGTCATCCGATTTCCGATGATATGTAGAACACCATGTGGTTCTTCACGGTTAGGGATATATGGCCTTGTGAAGTTGGAAGCCTTGAAGAATGGGAGCCCTAGTTGGTTACAAGTCAATGAGAAAAATGGAAAAGTGGTTGTAACAAGAATGTCAAGGATCCCTAAGTTTAAGGAAAGAGGCTACCTAGAAAAACTATAAATAACCCTCAAGGATTCATTCACAATTACACATTCACGCACTTATTCATTGATAATCTATCTTGTGATCTAGTGAATTGTTATGGTCTATTGATTTTTTTATGGTCTATTTTTGTATCTTGGTGAATTCGATGGAATGTCTGAGGCAACAAAGAAGGTGTGGGAAAAGTGTGAAATTTTAAGAGCTGCAAAAGACAATGGTTTCTGAAAAACCCTAATTACTGAGATCCTTGCAATTTGCACTATACTTGTCTAGCGAGTCATCATTGCAGATAAACTAGATTATGTCTAGCGAGGCACTTGTAGATTTGGGAAAATGTCAGTACTAGGTTGTTGATTGACTGTGGAAGAAGCTACATGTCATATTACAGAATAACAGGTCATCTACAGGATCAGAGGTAAGGGTTAACTATTATTATTTTGGTGCTATGGTACATGCATGGTGATGATAGTATATGGTATAGTAAATGCATGGTGATGATAGAATGTGATTTGGTGCATCTTGGTAATGTAATGGTACATTGATTAGAGGCATTACTTGTTGGTTTGGTTTCTGGTTTAGTTACTTGTTATTGTACATATTTGAGACTTGGTATATTGAGTTAAGAGGTTGTATCTTGGTGATGTTTGGAAGAATGCATGAAGCATGTGTTTGAGGGCCTTGGTATGTGACTTGAGGCACATCATTGTATGTATGTTGCATGTTGATTGAGATCTAATTGTTGAGATACATTGGCACATGGTTTATGGTAGTTGGTTGAAGCATATCATGAGTGATATGAAACTTGTTTAAGGTACATGGTTCACATGTTGTGTGGTTGATGATGTTATTGGTATTGGTACATTGATAATATGATTGGTACACATTTGTCACATATTCTTGGCATATGGTTGATACATTTCATTGATGATATCTTATGGTATATGGTATGGTGTTTGTGTACATGGTTGATGTGCATAATTCACACATGGCTATGGTATAGGTTGATGTGCGTGTACATGGTTTATGTACATGGTTGGCACATGGTATGGCACATGTGTTGATGATACAAGTGTTGGTGCATGGTTGATGCACTTGTTGTGGTACAAGTGCTGATACAGGTTTGGTGCATGGTTGGTTCACTTGTTGATGGTATAGGTTGATGCATGTTTGATGAATGGTACTGGATTGGTACCTGGTTATTTTGTGATGGTATGTGGTGATGTTGGTACATGTTTGGTAGAGGCATGTGTTGCTGATGTTGAGCATATGGTTTGAGATATGATCTTGGTGATCTTGATGAGAGTGGATATGGTATCTTGGATGAGACAGTGATTGGTTGGACAAGTTTTTGTGACAGTGATAGATTGACAATGACAAACTACAGGTTGATGTGAAAGTGGCAGTGATAGAGTTGTGACAATGAAAATGTTTCTGGCAGGGATAGTGGTAGAGTCTGTGATAGTTGGTATGCATTTATATTTCAGGGAGGCAGGATAGGCCAAGGAAAGGGGGTTTTAGCCTTCTTCTAGTTGGACCCAGAGAATCAGGGAGTTGGATTTTCCTTCAGGTTTGAGATTCCTTTAGGTTGGAGCTTCAGAACTGGGTGGTTGTAGTCACCTTCTAGTTGGAGCCAGAGAACCCAGGGGGTTGTAGCCTCCTTCTGGTTGGAGCCAGAGAATTCAAGGAGTTGTAGCTTCATTTAGGTTGGAGCCTAATAATAGGGGGTTGGAGTCTCCTTCCAGTTGCAACTGGAGAATTTGGAAGTTGTTGCTTCCTATGAATGAATTATTTATATATATAAAAAACAATCCAGAGGTTTTCTCGCATTTTTGTTTCCACATAAAAAATGGTGTACTATGTTCTTGATGTGATGTTGATGTCATGCTTCTTATGTTTACATGTTATGATATATATATATATATATATATATATATATAGGATGCATTCATAGATGATACATTGATGATATACTATTGAATATTGTTGTTAAAATGAAAGAATATAGATTGTCATTAAAAGTGGTATAAAGTGTTAATATTGATTCACCCTTCTTAGTATTCCAACAATAACTTCAAATTTAATACTTAATTTAAATTTGAGACCTTAACTTTATCATCTAAAACAAACTTCAAAATGCAGTATTCCAACAATAACTTCAAATTTAATACTTAATTTAAATTTGATATACCTATGGTACCTTAACCTTATCATCTAAAACATACTTCAAAATGTTCAAAGTATATTAATTTTCCTAAATAATGTTTCACAAGCTCTATTGTCATCAAATTTACAAACCTAAATCCTTATTATCAATAAATATGTAACTTAAGTGCACTATTTACATTAATTTTAATATTTAATATAACAAACCAATTAAACATAATATTTTTCTTTTTAGTATAACAAACACTTTAAACAAAATATTAATATCCAATAAATTAAACACAATATTTTTATTTTTATTATAAAAAACACTTTAAACACAATATTATTATTTATTAGAAAGCGTAAGTTTTCACAATGGACCATAATAGTACATGTATTTTTTCAAATTATATGTGTATAAGTTTTGGAAACATCTCACAATAAGTGTATAAGGATAAAGGTTGAAATTATATACAAGGATGGAAGATTCAAAATAATTAATACATATGGATAGGATAAGTGATTCTAAGGGAGGTTTGAGAGGGAGAACACCGTCAAACAATAGAACCTCGAAAGATATAGGAGAGGAAGAGAAAGATACAGGAGAGGAAGAGATTCAAGAGGATAGGATGAAGAGAAAAGGATTAAACAGAAGAGTGAGGGATAAGATAGAGAGAAGAAGATTATTGAATCAAACAATGTATAGGGTCTCCATCATCCCAATTAAAATTGATAACAATTTAATTTTTTTTCATCTCATTTCATTAAAATTGATAACCATTTTAACTTTGTTTCATCCCATTTCAGGTTAAATGTTTTTACAATGAAATAAATTTTTATTCTTTTTTTTTTAATTGAATGTTTTTTTTTTTTTAATTTAATGATTTAATTAAAAAATTAAAATTTTCTATAAAACAAAGTTGTTATTAAATTTAAAGCCCATTTAAGATAAAATAAAATAAAAGACATAAGTACCTTTTACCATGTACCTCAAAATATAGTCATTTATCAATTTAATTATTTTCATGATTTATTTTACAAGTACTTACTCCAAATAAAATATATAATCTCGGAAAGGACATGTGTGTACCACGGTTGCACTCTGTTTACATTACAAGTATTTAAGTATATTTGTTAAGGGTAGAAGTTTGAAATCTTTTGTTATTAACATTTGAGTGTGTCTTTAAAGTACAAGTATTTCTTAACTGAGAAGATAGAAGTTCGAAATTTTCAGTTATATTTGAGGAATAGAAAGTCAATTGCATAGACATTAAGTTGAAACGGTAGTGGTAGCTCTAAGCACTCTATGGGGTTTTGATGATATTCATTGTTAGTTATAACTATAACCTCAACATTATCTGACTGTACGTTGTTCTGACTAGTTGTATTATTTGTTAGGATCTGTTCCTTTATTTCTTGATTTAGTTTTTTCTTTTCCCTTTATAGCTCTAGACTATCATCTAATACAAGTGTGCTTCGCATATTCTCATTCCTTGTTTTTTCTACTATGTTTCTTGTTTTTCCAGGATAGTTTCTTGTTTTATCATGGTATCAGAGCGTGGGAGGTAAGACTCTTCACAGAGGTTGGAGAGAAGTCCACTCAAAAGAACGTTGGAGACAACAGAACACTCTAGTACTTCATAGCAGCCATGCAGATGCAGATTTAGAGGACGAAGCGATTAAAGAATGCATGAAATCCCTTCATCAGAAGGAGGATGCAAAAGTAATGAGGAGAAAGACAGATTCCAATCATAGGATCAGAGCACGGAGAATTGAAAGATGTAAGATCCAGTTCAGGTGCATTGAACTTAATCTTTTTAGTGCATAGGAGAACATAACTCCCAAAGTAAATTGGGACTGTCTATCTCCACGAGAGACAGGTGGCGAAATATTTGGAACTCTAGACCAGCGATAGTTCCGGAGTTTCCAGACGAGGTGGTCACAAAATTGCCGAAGCAGCATGGAGCCGGAGTCAATCTGAATCATTCATCAGACATGATGCATGTCAGTGGATCCTACACTTTGGAGAAAAGGCACTTCAGGAAAAATCAAGTGTGGAGGTAGAAAAATTCTTGAAGTCACTTGAACCGAAGCACATATAGTCTTCTGATCCTTAGAGGACATGTGTCACCAGATCTTGCACTCTAGAGAGAAATCACTTCAGAGGCTTTGGATTATGGACGAAGTGTCGAAGTCCCAAAGTTCATTGAAACCATTTGTTGCAGAAGGACACATGCCAGGAGATCCCACATTTCAGAGGTTGAGAGCTTCGAAGGAAAGAGGAGTAATGTGGAGCAATAACTCTTGAAGGCCGGAGTTAATCTAGACCATTCGATCCTGTACAAACGTGTCAAGAGATCCAAGACTTCATAGGTCTAGAGCACCAAATGATAGAGGAGCATCATCATCAAGCCACAAGTGGAGGTCAACTCAGCGCACTAGCATGCATTTTGAAATGATTTTCAATTTAAGAAGGGAATATCACACAAATATCTTGAAAAGATTGTAATTAAATAACATCTTTAATGCTTGAGAATTGAACCATCGCATGATATCGACGGGTAATGTATTTTTCTTTAATGAAGTAGCTCACAGTACACATTTGAATCATTTCCTCTTATCTATCTATCTCAAATATTTATTGTAATAAATCCTTAGTAGTTGAAAGCTATTAATTCGATAAGAGAGCACTAAGGTAGTAGGACGGAAAGCTCTATGAGCTCGTTTTGTATAAATAAATGTATCGTTTCCCAATTGAGGTTGTTGCAATTTAGTTGAAGGTTGTTGAAGAGTATTGTAGCTAAATGTTATTAGTGTTGAAGCTTATCAGAGTTGTATGAGTCCATGTACATATAATTTGAATGAATATAATAGAGACGCGTTGATCCAAATGTTTGGTGTCATTGTTACTGTGTCTATCTGAATGAATGAATGGTATGCTTGATGTTAATTGTAATTCTATGTTATTACTTGCTCTTATGTTATGAATGCATTTACATGGTTGAATGTATGAATTTGTGAGGATTAGATAAGTTTCAATTATTTCTCTTCTATGAGCCTATGCAAGGACTGCATAGTGTCTACAAGGAGTGCGTTTACAGAGTCTATTTCGACTCGGAAGCTCAAAAGAGATAACATGAAGCTTGTGTTTGCCAGGAGTGAATAAGTGTATGCAAGGTGTGCATTGTCAAGGTCTATTTTGGCTCAAAAAGTTCAGGAGGGATAGCATGAAGGTGTGCGTAGGAACAAGTGCACTTAGAGTCATATTATTCAGGAGGAACAATTGACTCGTAGAAGAACTGCTACAAGGAGTGCACAATGGCCCATCAAGATTTAAGTAGGATAAAACTTGTTGTAAGGTGTCCATAGGGTCGATACTTGGCTAAGTATTGAAGAAGTCATTTTGAGAAGTTCAGAGTGTCGAGGAGGAACCATTTAAGGAGAGATAACTTGGAGCTTTGTATGCAAGAAGTGCATATTGTTTGCAAGGAGTGTGTGAAAGAGTATTTTGACTCAGAAACCCAGGAGGAGTAACTTAAGAGTATTTGTAGAAGAGTCTGAAGTATTGTTGCAAGGTGTGCACATTCACCCAAAAAGAAGCTAAGTTGTGGAGGAAGACCTGTTGCAAGGCATGCACAGGGTCGATTTTGACAAAGTGTCGAATAAAATGTTCTAAGGAGTAAAAGTACGAAGGAAGAACAAGTTTAGAAGAGGTAGTGGTGTGAAATAATCAATAGGGAGGAGCCCTTTAAGATTTCACAAATTAACAAGCAAGATCTGTTGAGGAGGAAGTGAGATCGTTCCAGACCGTCATATCTGACAGAGTTGCACGACAGTTAACCATGGATTCTTTTGGCACTTTGTGGCTCAAAAGTTTTGAAGTGGTTTAAAGATTAGGGATTGGGAAGTAATCCTAGTTGTTGGTTGCAGTGAGGATGCGTGGTAGCAGACTGGAGAGTTCGCAAAAAACAAATCCTGAAGTATTGTGTGGACTAAGAGAAAACTTCGTGAACTCACGAAGGACGAAGTGTATGTGGACTGTTGGATCCAGGAGAATATGTGGAAGAGATATTCGTACTTCGGAGGGGAATCACTTCACATGAAAGAAGAAGGTGGAGTATCCAAAAACTCTCGAAGGCCAGACTAGTGGAGAGGATCGTGGTCGTAGATATGAAGGGGACACGCATCATTAGATCTCGGGATCTAGGAGTGTGCATCTAGGAAAAAGGTTAGGAATTATCCTAGTCGTTGATTTCATGGAAACGTGGTGTCATCTCTATCACTTAAGTGATATACAATTTCAGGGAAAAGGAGTGTTAAGACATTTAAAACTCTTGAACATTGAATTCCTAAAAACGGATCACAACTGTTAGCTGTTGGAGGGAGGAGAACCGTAGGTATGTTGAGTAAGTATATGGTTCGGAGTTCGAAGAAAACTGAGTAAGCTGCAATCAAAAGTGTCGAAGCCCAAAGTTGCGAAGAGGGCTATCTTGATGTTAGAGCTCGTGGTCATATTGAAGAAGAGCCTAGATGAGGAGTTAACGCTCACCACTCAATGTTACCAGAAGCGACAGAGAATTGGGTCGCGTGTAAATTGAACCTGCATGGTAACACATGGGGGCCTATGTTAAAATGAATTGGGGTCTAGCAGGGTCCCAAGGAGCTAATTCGGCTCATCCTTGTGAAGATCCTTGACTGAGAGGTCGTGCAACTCCTAGGAGGGAAGGGAAGTTGCATCAGGTGGTATCACAGAAGAAATTTTCTTGCAAATAGCAGGAAAAGGTGAGAAGGTGAAAATATATAGTTCGATATCATGAAGTGGTAGTTTTGTAGATTAGAAAAGTTCAGCGCAATGCTTCCTAGAAGACGTACAGAGCGACCTGTAGCAAATCAAGTTGTGGAAAGGGAGATGAGAGAGATTAGCGCAAGGTTAGATGGTATGGAGACAACACAAAGGAGTGCACCTGATGTTGGAGACGTCAGTGATGTAGAGAATGAATAAGTAGAAGTTGAAGAAGTTGTAGGAGAGGATGTTGCAAAGGAATGCTTGGTGAAAGCAGTTGTCAAATTGAAAGCTAGAAAAAAGATAGACATTCTTATGTATGAAGGAAATTTAGATGTTGAATAATTGTTGGATTGGATAAGATCAATGGACAAGTACTTCAACTATGAAGACATCGATGAGGAGAAAAAAGTGAAACATATTGTCACCAGATTAAAAGGACATGCAACACTGTGGTGAGATGAACTACAAGATGACAAAAGATCAAGAATTGGGATAGAATGCTAACCAAGATGAAGGCTAAATTCATACCCAAGGGTTATCAGATAAATCTATTCACGAAGTTGCAGAACCTGAAACAGAAGGGAATGGTAGTGAAATAATACACAGACAATTTATACAAGCTAAACATCACGGTTGGATAGAGAGAAAAAAATGATGAAAAGGTTGTCAGGTATATAAATAGCTTGAGATATGAAATTCAAGATGAAATCAACATGATGACAGTAAGGATAGTTGAGGAATCTTACCATATTGCACTGAAAGTAGAGGAGAAGTTGGCCAGGAAGAAGAGCTAGAGAAGCAAAGGAAGAAGTCTAAACAGAGGCAAGGAAATTGTCCCTGATAAGGCACTAAATCTTAAGGTTGAGACTGGAAAACCACATAGTCACTCAGAAAGAGGAGGAAGTTCTCGAGGGGGATAGTATGGTGGAATAAATTATTTTCCTCGAGGAAGAGGAAGAGGCAGAGGAGGAGAACTGAAGTGTTATGCCTGTGGAAAGATAGGACACCTGTCTTGGGAATGCCTTAAGAGAAAGAAATAAGGAGGAGGTGAAGCTCACATTTCAAAAGAGTAGAAGAGGAATGTTGAAGCAGATGGTGTAGAAGATGGGAAATCTCTGATGATGAAGAAGGTTCTCTTAAATCCATTTCTAGAGGTTGAAAACCTAGTGTAGAGGAACAATTTGTTTAGAAATTCTTACAATACTAAGGATAGAGTATGCAAGGTGATAAATGATAATGGGAGCATCGATAAATTACTATCCATAGAAATGGTGGAGAAATTGGAGCTACAAAAAATTGCACACCCAAGTCCATATATAGTCTTGTGGTTGCATAAAGAACACCAAGTAATGGTAACTAAACAATACCTAGTTGACTTTATGATAGGTGGATATGGAGATGATATTTTGTGTGATGTGATTCCCATGGATGTATGTCATGTTTTCTTGGGGAGACCATGGAAGTATGACATGAATGTCATTCACGATGGGAGAAAAACTACTTATACTTTGGAGAAGAATGGTAGGACACACATGTTATTTCCAATTGAGGAAAATAAAGTAAAGGAAGAAGCCAACAAAAGTATACTTCTCATGAGTGGGAAGGAACTCTTGAGTGAAGTTAAGAATAAACAATAGATGCAGTTTGTTGTGGTAAGGAAGCCCAGAGTTGTCCTAAAAATTACTTCTATGGATGATATGCCTGAAGAAATTCAAGAGCTATTAGAGAATTTTGTTGACATAGTAGTGGATGAGTTACCTAGCTCATTTCCACCCATCAGGAGTATCAACCATCATATTGATCTCATACCAGGAACAAGTATATAGAAAAAAACAACATACCAATTGACACCTCTAGAGAATGAGGACGTAAAGAGGCAAGTCCAGGATTTGATGGACAAGTGTTTGGTCAGAGAAATATTGAGTCCATTTGTAGTACCAACTATGTTAAGTCCAAAGAAGGATGGTGGATGGAGAATGTGTATATACTCAAGAGAAATAAATAAGATCACCATCAAGTAGATATTTCCTTTACCAAGGATGGATGAATTAATGGATTGTTTGAGTGGAGAAAATTATTTTTAAAAAATAGATATGAAAAGTGGATATCACCAGATAAGAATGAGAGAAGGTGATGAGTGGAAAACAATCTTCAAAACAAATTAAGGGTTGTATGAGTGGCTTGCTATGCCATTTGTCTTAACAAATGCCCCAAGTAATTTTATGAGGTTGATGAATGAGGTATCAAAATATTTTATTGGTAAGTTTGTGATTGTATATCTGGATGCTATATTAGTCTTCAGTAAAACTGAAGAAGAGCATTTGAGGCACTTAACATTAGTGATGAGAATATTGCAATGAGAGAAATTGCTAATAAATATCAAGAAGTCCTATTTTATGAAGACATAACTCATTTACTTTGGTTTTGTAATATCTTCAAATGAATTGAAGATGGATCCAGAGAAGGTGAGAGCAATCAAATAATGGCCATCGCCAAGGAGCATACTTGAGGTGAGGAACTTCCATGGATTAGCGAGTTTCTATAGGAAGTTGATTAGAAATTTCAATGGAATTTGTGCACCAATGATGGATACGATGAAAAAGAGACAAAATTCTTTTAAGTGGACAAAATAAGCCGAGAAAAGCTTCAAGATATTAAAGGAGAAGACAACTAGAACAATCAATTTTGGTCTTGCCATATTTTGGGAAGATATTTCATGTAAGATGTGATGCTAGTGGATTTGCAATTGGAGTAGTCCTGAGCCAAGATAATAGGCATGTTGCATATTTCAATGAGAATCTGAATGAAATAAAGAGTAAGTACTCCACATATGATAAATAATTTTACGCAATAATTAAAGCCTTGAAGAAATGGAGGCACTACCTTGTTCCAAAAGAGTTTGTTTTGTATAGCGATAATCAAGCTTTACAATTCATAACCAGACAGGAGAAGTTAAATCAAAGACATGCTAAGTGGATAGTGTTTATGCAAAATTTCACTTTTGTCATTAAATATCTTTTTTCTAATGCTAACAAAGTTGTTGATGCATTGATTAGGAGATGCCTAATTCGGCAGGAGTTTCAGGTGAGAACCTTAGGGTTGGAACACCTTAAGGACATGTATTGTGATGATCTAGATTTTGAAGAGGTATATCAAGCATGTGCAAATCCTATTCTCAGAGACAGAAGCCACTGGACATAGTATCTTATTCAAGATGAATTATTGTTTAAAGGTTGTCAGTTGTGAATACCAAAATGCTCAATGAGAGAAAATATGTTGAAGTAAAAACATAGTGGAGGTCTAGCAGGAGATTTTGGCCATGACACGACATTTGCATAGTTCATACTATTGGCCAGGTATGAAGGAAGAGGTGAATAAATTTTTAAACAGATGCAAGATTTTCCAGTACGCAAAAGGAAAGAGAGATAACACTGAATTATATAAACCATTGCCTATACTAGATAGGCATTGGGTTGCAATAAGCATGGATTTCATGTTGGGATTTCCAAGAACTCAAAGAGGAAGTGATTCCATATTTGTGGTAGTTGATAGATTTTCAAAGATGGCTATCCCATGCCAGCAAAATAATGATGCAATACACATTTCAAATTTGTTTTTCAAGGAAGTTGTGAGATTTAATGGGTTTCCCAAGAGTATTATCTCAGACAGAGACACTAAATTTGTTGGTCATTTCTAGAGGACATTATCGAAAAAACTGGGGACAAAATTTTATTTTAGCTCATCATATCACCCTCAAACGGATGGACAGACTGAGGTGGTAAATCAAATTTTAGGAAATTTGTTGAGGAGTCTAGTCATTGAACATCATAGGCATTGGGATCAAATTATGTCACAAGCAAAGTTTGCATACAATGACTCAACAAACAAAAGTATAGGAAAGAGCCCATTTCAGATAATATATGGGATGAATCTAGGAGGAGTATCAAAGTTGAGACATATGGATCAGAATGAATTCAAAAGTGTTGGAGTGGAAGACTTTGCTGAAGAAATGAAGAATATTCATATTCAGATCAAAGAGCAATTGCAGAACAACAATAGAGAGTACAAATGCAGAGTTGATCAACATAGGAGAAAACTTTAATTTGAAGTGGGAGATCAATTTCTAGCACATCTCAGGAAGGAGATGTTCCCAAGGAGAACATATAACAAAATAAAGTTGAAGAAGATAGGTCCATGCAAGATCTTAAGGAAGATAGGTCCATGCAAGATGAGAATACTTATGAGCTAGAGATGCTAGAAGAAGTGGGTATATCACCCATATTCAACATTTCAGACCTATATCCTTACAGGGAAGATGACACCATAGGGTCATAAGATCACAAAGAGATCCAATGGGAGAATCATATGCCCATAGCAGAAAATCCACATATGGAGAATATCATAGATCAGAGAATTAGTAAGAAGACCAGGAGAATGACTTATTTTGAATATTTGGTAAAGTAGAAAGGACACCCAATAGAAGATTCCAGTTGGGTAAATGAATAAGATATTCAGAGGCATAGAAAATAAGTGCAGGAGCTCATGAACATGATTTCATGATTTTTTTTCCATAGGAGTATAATGCAAAAGCATCGTCATCAAGGTGCAAGTGGAAGATAGCTCAGCGCACTAGCACACATTTTGAAATGGTTTTGAATTTAAGAAGGGAATATAACAAAAATATCTTGAAAATATTGTAATTAAAGAACATATTTAATGCTTAGGAGTTGAACCATCGCATGATATCGAAGAGGAATTTATTTTTCTATAATGAAGTAGCTCGCATTACAGATTCAAAGCATTTTCTCTTATCTGTCTGTCTCAAACATTTATTGTAATAAATCCTTAGTAGTTGAAAGCTATTAATTCAATAGGATAGCACTAAGGTAGTTGGAGAGAAATATCTATGAGCTCGTTTTGTATAAATAAATGTATTGTTTCCCAAATGAGGTTGTTGCAATTTAGTTGAAGGCCGTTGAAGAGTATTGCAGCTAAATGTTATTTTTGTTGAAGCTTATCAGAATTGTATGAGTCCATGTAAATATCATTTGAATGAATATAGCAGAGAAGCGTTGATACAAATGTATTTTTTTGTTGTTATGTGTCTATTTGAATGAATGAATGATAGGCTATCTATTAATTGAAATTCTTTGTTATTACTTGTTCTTATGTTATGAATGCATTTACTTTGTTTAATGTATGAATTTGTGAGGATTAGATAAGTTTCAATTATTTCTCTTCTACGAGCCTGTGCAAGGAGTGCATAGTGTCTACAAGGTGTGCATTGATAGAGTCTACTTCAACTTAGAATCTTAGAAGAGATAATGTGAAGCTTGTGTTTGCAAGGAGTGCATAAGTGTATGCAAGGTGTGCATTGTTAAAGTCTGTTTTGGCTCAAAAAGTTCAGGATGGATAGCTTGAAGGTGTGCATAGGAAGAAATGCACTTAGAGTCATATTGTTCAAGAGGAACAATTGACCCATAGAAGAACTGTTGCAAGGAGTGCACAGTGGCCCATCAAGAGTTAAGTAGGAGGAAACTTGTTGCAAGGTGTGTGAAGGGTCGATACTTGGCTAAGTATCGAAGAAGTCATTCTGAGAAGTTCAGAGTGTCGAGGAGGAACTAGTTGAGGAGATATAACTTGGAGATTTGTATCCAAGGAGTGCATATTGTCTGCAAGGAGTGTGTGACAAAGTCTTTTGACTCAGAAAAATAGGAGCAGTAACTTAAGAGTATTTGTAGAAGAGTGTGAAGAATTGTTGCAAGGTGTTCACAGGCACTGATATAGAAGATAAGTCATGGACGAAGACATGTTTCAAGGAATGCATGGAGTTGATTTCAAAAAAGTGTCGAAGAAAATGATCTAAGGAGTAAAATTTCAAAGGAAGAACAAGCTCATAATAGGTAGAAACGAGAAATATTCAATAGGGAGGAGCCCTTTAATATTTCACAAATTAACGAGAAAGATTCATTTAGGAGGAAGAAGGATCATTCTAGACCATCAGATATGGGAGAGTTGCACAATGGATAACTGTGGAGTCATTTGACACTTCGTGGATTAGAATTTTTGAAGTGGTTTAAAGAGTGGGGATCGCAAAGTCCTCAAGTCGTGAAGTAATACTATTCGTTGGTTGCAGTGATGATATGTGGTAGCATATTCGAGAGTTTGTGAAAAAGAACTCTTGAAGTATTGTGTGGAGCAAGAGAAAACTTCACAAAGTTGCGAAGGACAAAGTAGATATGGACCATTGAATCTAGGAGAATACATGGCGAAGATCCACGTACTTCTTCGGATAAGCACTTTGTAGGAAAGATGAAGGATGAGTATCAAAATACTCCTGAAGGCCAGACTAGTGGAGAAGATTGTGGCCATAAATATGAAGGGGACATGTGTCATCAGATCATGGGATCCAGGACCATGCATCTGGGAAAAAGTTAAGGAATTATCCTAGCCGTTGATTTCGTGGACATGTGGTGTCATCTCTGTCAGTTCGGTGATAGAGAATTTTGAGGAAAATGAGTGCTAAGTCATTTGGAACACTCGAAAGATGAAGTCCCGAAAATGGATGACAATCATTGGTTGTTGGAGAGACAAGAACCACAGGTTTGTTGAGTAATTTCACGGTTCGGAGTTCGGAGAAAACTGTGTAAGAAAAGCCTAGTGGAGGAACTAGCGCTCACCACTCATTGTTACCAGAATTGCCAGAGAATGGGGTCGAGGGTGAATTGAACCTGCATGGTAGCACATGGGGGCCTGTGTTAAACCGAATTGGGGGCTAGCAGGATCCCGAGGAGCTAATTCGACTCACCCTTGTGAAGATACTAGGAGGGAAGGGGGTTGCATCACCAAAAACTTCGGAAGAACAAAGGTATGCTGAGTCAAGAACTTCTGAAGGCCTAAAGGTCAAATTTTAGTTGATTCCTTCATGAGCAAGGGATAGGTGTCAACCGATATATCACTTCAAAGGATAGCCACTTCAAAGGAAAGTCAGATGTGTGAAGAGAGAGCTACCGAAGGCCCAAATCCCTGAGTTCATTTGGATTGTCCATCAACAAGGAAACATGGTGCCATATCTCTCACTTTAGAGGCTTAACACTCTGGAGGGTTTTTCAAAGTGGAGCATTTGAGAGAGAATTGGCTAGAGCCTAAAGATAATCTAATCCAGAGAACATGTGTTGACAGATCTAACACTCTGGAAAGCTAACACTTCGGAGGTTGGTGGTGTTGTGCATATCGAAATCCCTGAAGCCCTAGATTCCAAAGTAAATCTCAGTCGTCCAATCAATAGGATAGGTGGAGGAAGATACCACACTCTGCAAGTTCTCTAATTCAACACTCAAGACGATTGTTAATACTATGTATTAAAAAGGCCCGAAGCCTAAACTCCTGAAGTAATTGTAAGTTGTTGATCTCCAAGAAACGAGGACTGTTGATCTTTGCAACAATTCATCTATTTGGAGGAACTGATTCCTTCACACGTAGAAATGCCCGAAGCCCAAAGTCCTGGAGCGCCTGGCTTTTATCCCCTGGTCACATGAGAAGTTGAAATTCAAATTTTTTTTGGCTCTCGATTACACTCAGATAGCCTAATTATGCCATTAGAGCTCTGACTCTGATCAATATTGTTCTCAGATAACCAAATCCAGCAAGATCGATACCAGGCGATAAGAAATTTCCTGTAACTCAAGATCAAAACTTTGTTGGTGTTCTTTACGCACAATAAACAGGAAGAGGACCTGTTTTTTTCACTCGGGAAATAGGTAAAGAATGAAAATCACTATCATTTTTTTCTTACTGTTATGTTCTATTTTTTGAGAAATGGCTACCTCTAACCATTTAGTACCAACAGAAGGGCCAATTCTTCTTTGGAAGAAATATGAGCTTTGGTCTCTCAAAATGAGATCCTTCTTACAATCACAAGAATGTTGGGATCCCGTGGATCATGGCTATGTGGAACCATATCTTTAATTTCTCGCTTCCATGACCGATCAACAAAAAAATGAAAAGGTAGAATGAAGGAAAAGAGAGAACAAAGACAAGTTATGGATTCAAAACTCCGTGGATGACTCAACTTTCTCCAAAATCACAAGCATTGTTAGTTCAAAACAGGTCTGGGACATCCTACAAACAACTTACCAAGGAAATGGAAGGGTCAGAACAGTCAATTTGCATACCTTAAGGAGACATTTTGAGACTTTTAAAATCACACAATTTGAACACATGGACCAATTTATGACCAGAATCGTGGGAATTTTAAACCAGATCATATTGAATGTTGAAGACATCCCTGATCAAAGGATCATTGAGAAATTCCTCATAAGTCTACCAAAGAAATTTGAGATGGTTGTTAAATCCATCCTTGAATCCAAGGATCTGTCAAATTTTTCCACAGATGAACTAATGGGTTCTCTATTCACACATGTGAATCGACTACATATAGATGATGAGTCAATAGAAATGCTTTCAAAAATCAATTATCCTTCAGCAGAGGGAGAGGCAGAGGTAACCAAGGAAGAGGGAGAAGTGTAACCAATCAACACTCAGGTGAAGGTAACACCTATCAAAAAAGGAATCAGAATTACCAGCCTCAAAGAGGCGGAGGGAGGAGATCCAATGACAAATCAATCATACAATGCTATTACTGCAAAAATTATGGACACTATGAATCTGAATGCAGGAATAAGTATCCATATCAACACTCAAGCATAGAACATGTCTCAAATCATGGAGGAGACAGCTCTGGTGGGATTTTTATTTCCTGTAACAAGACAAAAGAGCAACACTAGGATCTCTAGTTGTTGGATAGTGGATGCAACAATCATATAACAGGTAACAAAGAACTATTTTCTTGCATTGATTTTTATCTTTCATCAGATACTACACTTGGAGATGACTCTTTAGTTAAAGTTCAAGGCAAAGGAACTTTACCAATTTTCACTAAACAAGATGTGAAGAAAGACATACATGATGTCTATAATGTTCTAGATATGAAACATAATCTCTTAAGTGTAGGAAAAATAATTGAACATGGCTATAAGGTACTTTTTGAAGGAGCCTCATGTAGGATATATGAAAAAACCCTCAACACACAATTGATTTCTGAAATCCACATGACTAGAAATCGAATCTTTCCCCTATCCCTTAGAACTGCAAAACTAACCCAATATTATGCACAAAGTGCATCCACCCCCAATGAAACTATGTTTTGTCATGCAATATTTGGACATCTACCCTTTCAAAGTCTATGCCTTCTATAGAAGCACTCCATGTTAAAAGGTCTACCTATCTTCAAAGAGAAAAGATCCCCATGTGAGTCTTTCATTCTTGGAAAACATAAGAGAACTAGTTTTACATAGTCCTCCACTCAAGTGAAACAACACCTAGACTTGGTTCACACTGACCTCTTTGGACAAATGAAAACAAATTCAATAAGTGGAACCTCTTATTTTCTAACATTTATTGATGATTTTAGTAGGAAAATATAGATCTATTTTCTCAAACACAAGTATGAAACTTTTGCACAGTTCAAAGAATTCAAGGTTGAAGATGAAAAACAGAGTGAAAAATATGTGAAAGTTCTCAGGTCAAATGGAGGAGGAGAATGTAGCTCCAAATAATTTGCAAATTTTTACAAATCACAAGGCATCATCATGAAAACTACAACCATGTATACTCCAAAATGAAATGGAGTGGCTGAGAGGAAAAATCAGACTATAATGAACATGGCAAGGATCCTTCTCAGAGAGAAATGTCTGCAAAATCTATCTTGGGCTGAAGTATTAACATGCTCAGTTTATCTCCTGAATGTGTCCCCAACCACCAGTTTCAAGATGAAGGTCCCTCAAGAAGCATGGAGTGGGACAAAACTAAATTTTTCTCATCTTAGGACATTTTGATGTATTGCATTTACTCATATACCTTCCGAATTAAGGAAGAAACTTGATGATATAAATGAGAAATGCATTTTTTTTTGGCTACAGTGAGACATCCAAATCTTATATTCTCTATAATCTGATTTCAAAGAAACTCATTCTTAGAATAGATGTCAAATTTATTGAAAATCATTTCTCGAGTGAATCTAACAATCGTCCAATGGACAGTCAAAATCCATTGCTCCCACTTCCTAAAAACACAGAAAATTCAAGACAACAAACACATCATCCTGTCCTTCCAAGATTGCAGGTACAAGCACAACCTGAAATTCCTTAGGAAAACTCTTCTTCAAGCATAAATTCATCCTCTGAACTTCAAAATTAGAGAACTCGAAGCTTGAGAGAAATCCATCAGTAGTTGGATTATATAGATCATCATAATCGTTTTTCATTAATGTCAAGTCAACCTACATACTTTAAAGAGGAAGCTAAAGAGCCACATTGGGTTCAAGCCATGAACCAAGAGATTGACTCCATTGAGAAGAACAAGACATGGTATTTGTCGATTTGCCCAGACATAAGACAAGTATTGTTGTCAAGTGGGTTTACAAAACTAAAATCAATGAAAAGGGGCAGACTAAAAAAAACAAAGAAAGACTTGTTGCCAAAGGATTCTCAGAGAAACCCGACATTGATTATGGTGAAACCTTTGCTCTAGTAGAAAGGTTGGAAACTGTAAGGACTCTCTTAGCCATAGCGTCTCAACAAAAATGGAAATTATACTAGATGGATTTCAAGTTATCTTTCCTGAATGGTTTCTTAGAAGAAGAGGTATATGTGGATCAACTACCTGGATTTGAGGTCAATGAGAAGCTGACCAAAATTTATTGGTTGAAGAAATCCTTGTACGGATTAAAGCAAGATCCAAGAGCTTGATACAACAGAATTGACACTTACTTGATCAAGAGAGATCTCAGTAGAAGCCAAAATGAGCCAACTCTATACACAAAAACAAATCAGCAAGGTAAAATTTTGATTGTATGTTTATATGTTGATGACATGATATATACTGAAAATCTTGAGTTAACTAGTTTCAAACATGCCATGCAATCTGCGTTTGAGATGAAAAACCTTGGAATAATGAAATATTTTTTGTGGATTGAGATTGACCAATCACCCAAAGCAATTTTTGTCTATCAACAAAAGTACGCAACATACATCATCAAAAGATTCTGCATGGAAGACTGCAATCCAACAGAAACTCCTACACCCCTATGAAAAATATTGAGCAAAGCAAGATAAAGGCCCGATAGAGGATTCCACCTTATACAAAATTTTAGTAGGCAGTTTGTTGTATCTTACAGCAACTAGGCCTGATATTATGTATGCAATCGGCTTTGTTTCCAGGTTCATGGAATCTCCCAAATATTCTCACTAGAAATTGGTGAAAAATATTCTAATATATGTTGTAGGAACTCTTAATTTTGGTTTATGGTACTCTAAATCTGAAGATAATCATCTTTTTGTTTACACTTGCAGTGATTTTGCAAGTACCTTAGATGACCAGAAAAAATACCTCAGGGTATGTTTTTCACCTGGCACGAACCTGATTTCTTCGGCATCAAAGAAGCTCCCATTGTGTCAATATATTCTACAGATGAAGAGTATGTCCCTGCTACCTCAACTTCCTGTCAGGATTTTCGGTTGTGAAGACTATTGAATGACATGTCACATACAGAAAAGGAACCAACTCCTATCTTCTGTGACAATACTTCCCCAATTTACTTATCCAAAAACCATGTTTTTCATAAGAAAAACAAGCACATTGACACTTGATTTCACTTCATACATGAGCTAGTCAATAATGGTGAAATCACACTTCAATTTTGTGGCTCACAAGATGAGCTCACAAACATTTTTACAAAGCCATTAGGAAAAACCGTTTTTGATTTTCAGAGACAACACTTGGGCATTATCAGTGTTGATGTTTGTAACTATTGAGTTATAACCTCAATAGTATGTCACTTTACACTGCGAGTTGTTCTAGCCAGTTGTATCATTTTTTCTTCTTTTCCCTTTATAGCTCAAGACTATCAGCTAATACATGTGTGCTCTGCATATTCTCATTCCTTTTTTTGTCTACTATGTTTCTTGTTTTTCCTGGATAGTTTCTTATTTTGTCATCCATCCCGTCTTATTCAACTTGGACTACACACAGTTGTCTCCATTTATTCAGTGCTTTGCTTGATCGCTATCTCACGGCTGAGTAGCATAGCTTTGAGCAAAGGTAGATTACAGAGGAAATTTGAGATTAGTTAGACAAATTGGGTTTTCAAGCTATGTGGCCAAGTGCTTCTGAGGCTCTACACTTTCTGGGCATTCTGGAGAAAACGAAATGGCCATGAAAGGCAGTAGAGGTTTGGAATTCAGCCCTGAAAAACATCTAGAGAAGCTGAGATATAATGTTTTTTTCCTCAAACGGATTGATTTTGTCTCGACGTTTTATTCTCAGATCGGCACTTGCAATATAATATATTTTAGTGAATTTGTGTTCTGTTCTTGATTTTGGTAAAATGTTTTGGATGATTTTGTATTCATTTTTATAAATGAAATAGTCATGTAAGATATGTCAGATAAAACTGCAGATGACGCAAAAAGTTCTTTCATCGATCAGGCTCTGAGAGGACAAGAAGGTTGATTTATCCCATGCTGATTGTCAATAGTCAAGCCAAGGGTTTTAATGCAATATCTGAGGCATTAAGCCATACAAAAATGTCTCGGTTGGAATTGTTTACATAAGCACCCGTTCCGATTTCAGTTCAAACCCTAAAGCTACGTAAACTAAACTAACATTAACTTTTTCAATCGGCCAAACTGATCCAGATTCGATGTATTTTCATATACAAACATTTGTCATTTGTTTTTTTCAAAATTTTGTCATTTTTCTTTTCTCAAAATTCTTCCTAGCTGAGCGACCTTAAATGTTGTTGGGTAAGGATGACCTTTTTTTTTTGCAGTATTTTCAACATATATGTTTCAGCTAAATCTCCCGAGCAATAGTCCACAATTTAACTTACTATTTTTAAGCCAATATTGTGGTATGCAGAGCCATCTAATGGCTTGTTCGCTTCCTCTAGCGATCCATCCATTACATAGATAGATAGAAATGCTTGACCCGCCAGGACTTGAGATTCATCCATTGGGTATGTTAAATATAATGTAACCTCAACATGCTGACTATACACTACCAGCTATCCTGACTAGCTGTACTTTTCTTTTCTTGATTTGCTTGAGCCTATTTAGCTCAACTATTTTCCCTTTGCATTAGAAGTTATTCATCAACTCTTCTTATTGTACTTTCTCCTTACATTCTCAATATATTGAATACATTTTTATGCTCTGTTCTTTTCTCTCTTCATTTCTTGCTTCATAATTTATCATGGTATTAGAGCTTCAGTAGTAAGCCTCTTCACATAGGTTGGAGAGCAACACGATCCTCACAACGTAGAGCTTACACGGATCACGAGAGAACACGAAACAGACTTTTCACAAGGCTTGGAGAGTTGTCTGTAATACTCTCAAAAGATCGTCGTAGGAAGCTCACGCGAGGAAACAGAGCGCTATATGCACAAAAGATCGAGCATGCAGAGACTGCAGAAGAAGAAAGTTTAAAGAATCGTGAACAATTTCGAATTTGTCAAAGATTCACGAAGAAGAGTTGTAGGAGGCAAGAAAATTTGAAGAGTCCAAAGAATTCAATCAAATTTGTGAAAGATTACTGCAGAAGGCAGAATCGTTTAAAGAATTTCGCAAATTCTCTCAAATCCGTCAAAGATTGCAGCAGAGAACAGTAAGCTTCAAAGAACTCGTGAAATTCTTTCAAATCTTTGAAAGATTCATGAATTTTTCTTCTGCAAGAGAAAATCCTTGCAACAATAGAAAAAAAACTTGCGAAAGCAGCCAATAACAGTCGTCGCATCCGTAAGATCCGTCCTGGGAAAATATTTGAGGCCGAAATCCAGTTCAGAAGTGACGAGGAGAGTGCAGAAAAGGAGAAAGAATTTTAGCCATTAGATTTCACGTAGAGTACCGACAACCATCAGATCCATGAGAAAGTGCACAAGGTTTAGTCCTCTGGAGCACACAGGAGAAGATTCCACTTGCGAAGACGCGAAATCCCGAAATCATCTAGACCATCCATCAAGGAGGACACGTGGCGAGATCTCGACATTTCACTGACTTGTAGGATGTAAAGGTCAGAAGACTGTAGTGAGAATTCGTGAATCACAAAATATCGAGTCATTCTAGACCATTGGATCGAGAAATATCATGAGTAGTTGATCTAACTCTATCGCAAAATCAGGAATCGGGAGTTGGACGAGCAAAGGGGACTGCACTTAAAACCCCGATACGCAAAATCATGAAATCCTGAAATAACGAATCACGAAATCCCAAAAGGATTGTGAACCATCCATCTTAGAGGACAAGTGGCAACATATCTAAGTAGCATCACAATTTTGGCATTTCGGAGTTCGCGGCTTGGAAAACTCTGTGACAAGAGTTCTAAACTCGCGAAATAACGAGTTGCGAAATCCTGAGAGGATCTGGACCGTCAGATCATAGGAGGATCTAGATTGTTGATTGTCTAAGGTGAAATTTCGGCACCTCTCACACCAGGAGTTCGAAGGACCCAGGATTGTCACAGCAAAACTGCCGAAGTCCCAAAATGCAAAATCCTGAAAAGGCATTAGCGCCAGGATATTTTGGATTTCGGCAAATTGAGGGACAAAGAACAGGAGAAGGCATCGTGATTCCCCGATTCATGAAAAGCCAGTAGCGCTTGAACATTTAGGTGCGTGGACACATTAAACATAGACTAAGGGTCAATTCGAGGTCGTTAAGCTCTTTTGGGCGTTTCGACGACCAAAACTTCGAGAGACAAGAGTTTGGAGGACTCGCATTCAGCAGTCCCGAAGTCCTGAAGGACGAAATTCCGAAGTCACTGCAAATTACGTGCAGGAGACAGGTAAATATGAATTTTCTTTCTTTTTTTACTAAATTCTTTAAAATATGGTGACGTCTAGCAATTTAGGACCAACTCAGGGTCCGATTCTTCTTGGAAAGAAATATGAGTTCTGGTCTCTTCGGATGAGATCGTTCTTGCAAGCACAAGAGTGCTGGGATCTAGTGAATCTTGGATATGCGAAACCAGATCTAGTAGACCTTTCCACCATGACAAAAAAACAAAGAATTGCCTAGGCAACTTAGAGAAACAGAGAAAATAAAGCTAAATTCTGGATTCAAAATTCAATGGATGACTCGATTTTCTCAAAAATCACAGGCGCTAGTACTTCAAAATAGGCCTGGGACATCCTTAAATCATCTTACCAAGGAAATGACAAAGCTAAAATAGTGAAACTACATACCTTGAGGACGCAATTCGAGACTTTAAGAATGACAGAGTCTGAAAATGTGGATCAATTTATGACCAGAGTCATGGGAATTGAAAACTAGATCAGATTGACTGGTGAAGCCATCCCTGATCAACGCATTGTTGAGAAAGTCCTTAGAAGTTTACCAACTAAATTCGAAATGGTCATTACAATAATCCTTGAATCCAAGAATTTGTCACGTTTTTCAACAGATGAACTAATTGGTTCTCTGGTGACACATGAAACTAGACTACATATCACAGATGAGTCAATCACCAATGCCTTTAAAACTCAATTCTCCTTCAGTAGAGGGAGAGGCAGAGGAAGAAGCAGAAGTCACCAAGGAAGAGGGAGTAGTCAAAGTAACCCTCATTCCAGTAGAGGAAACATACAACGACACCCGATTAAACACTTCCAAGGACACAAACAACATAATCAGAATCAGAGTTTCCAGCCTCAAAGAGGCAGAGGGAGAAGATCAAATGAGAAATCAAACATGCAATGCTATTACTGCAAAAAGTATGGGAACTATAAATCTGAATGCAGGAAGAAGTAAGCAGATCAGCTATCAGGCATAGCACATGTGTCAAATCATATAGGAGAGACCTCAGAGGTATGTTTCTCTCATGTCACAAGACTGAAGAACAACCTAGAGATCTCTGGTTGCTAGACAGTGGATGCAACAATCAAATGACAGGTAACAAAAAATTACTTTCATCCATTGATTCTTCAATCTCATATGATATTACACTTGGAAATGATTCCTTAGTCAAAATTCAAGGAAAAGGAATTGTACCTATTCTTACTAAACAAAATGTAAATAAGAACATAAACAATGTTTATCATGTTCCAGATCTAAAAAATAATTTGCTAAGTGTAGGAAAGCTCATTGAACATGGCTATAAGGTACTCTTTGAGGGAGCATCTTGCAAGATATATGACAAAACCCCCAGCAGAAAATTGATTTCTGAAATCCAAATGACTCAAAATAGGATGTTTCCCCTTACCCTCAGAACTGCAAATATGAACCAAACATATGCACAAAGTGCATCCACCCTGAATGAAACTATGTTTTGGCATACAAGATTTGGACACCTACACTTTTGGAGTCTAAGTCTTCTTCAAAATCACTCCATGGTCAAAGGTCTTCCTATCTTTAAAGAGAAAATTCCCCCATGTGAGTCTTGCATACTTGGAAAACATAAGAGAACTAGTTTTCCACAGTCTTCCAATCAAGCCAAAAAACATCTTGAACTTGTTCACACTGACCTATGTGGACCAATGCAAACAGATTCCATAGGTGGTAGGTTTTATTTTCTAACATTTATTGATAATTTTAGTAGGAAAATCTGGATCTATTTTCTCAGACACAAGTCTGAAACTTTTGAAAAATTCAAGGAATTCAAAGAAGAAGCTAAAAATCAGAGTGGAAAATATATAAAATCTCTCAGGTCAGATGGAGGAGGAGAATACAACTCCAAAGAATTTGCAAATTTCTGCAAATCACAAGGAATTATCATGCAAACAACAACCAGGTATACTCCACAACAGAATGGAGTGGCTTAAAAGAAAAATCAGACAATAATGAATATAGAAAGAACACTTCTCAAAGAGAAAAGTTTGTCAAATAATTTTTGGGCTGAAGCAATAGCATGCTCAGCTTATCTCTTGAATAGATATCCATCCACCAAACTAAAGCTAAAAGTCCCCCAAGAAGCATAGAGTGGGACAAAGCTCAATGTTGCGCATCTAAGGACATTTGGATGCATAGCATACGCTCACATACCTTCCTAATTAAAGAATAAATTGGATGATAGAAGGGTAAAATCATGAAGCTGGGTAACACTTTCGTGACAATCGGGTCTCCAAAATTTCTAGCGGCAATTTTTCGGCCGAACAAATATTACTTTCGGCCGAAATATTATTCGACCGAAAATTCTCACGTCAAATTTAACGGTGCCGTCAAAATTCGTGTACAATGTTTTTTGAATGAATTATTTTCCCGCGGTAAGAATATTTCGGCCGAAATACTTTTCGGCCGAAACGTTTATTTTTTAACGGATTCCATTAAAAACTAGGTTTCGGCCGAAAGAATATTTCGGCCGAAAAGGTGAAAATTGGACTGTTTGCAGGAAACTGCAAATTCTCTCCATCTTACTTCATCTTTGGAGGTAGCGGACTCCTACAAATACTCAGAATTTAGTTTGAGAATTGATACCAACATT